>BQNB010005579.1:70276-86125 GCA_026074375.1 Tanacetum coccineum
CTCATTTCTAGTTATAAAATAGTTTGGGAAATTGCAAAACTGGCCCTTGTGGTTTATTTAAAAAGAGAATGGGCTAGTAACTTAGGCTTATGAATGGGCTTTTAGGCCAAATGGATCCAGGTGAGGAATTTTAGGGTTTTTCAGGCCCATTAAGGGGTGAGGGGTTATTTTTGGACTTTGGTGAAACTTGGACGGTGAAAATGGAATGTTTTAGGTCTTGTTGACTTTTGTTGACCATGTTTTGACCACTTTGACTGAGGGCTTGACTTTTCCTGGCTTCGGCTTTGATTCTTTGGCTTCTTTTTGTACTCTTCTGATTCTTGTGCCCGTGCTTGCCCGTTTTTTGACAGTTTTCTTGTGAGTTTTGATATATCCGTACCTGCATACACAAAACACAAATACAAGCATATTTTTTCCATTTTTGGTCTGTTTTGGATTTAATTGGGTTATTTTAGGTACAAACGGATATGTGTATTCTACACTTATCACGTTGTCTTGAATTTGTTGCATTTGTTGTTCTTCCTAATTAGAACACGAAGATAAAGTATCTTTGGTTTCCATTTTACTAAAAATTATGAAGTGAAAAGGATTATGTAGGATCTTAAGATGATAAAGTTGTGTTGTGGTTTTGTCTTGATGTCACAGGTTCGATTTACAAATTTGATTAAACAAATCCGGTACCAAATTTGGTAACAAATTCGGTAACAAAATCGGTAAAACAAATTCGGTAATAAACTTGGTAACAAACTCGGTAAAGCAAATTCGGTAATAAACTCGGTAACAAACTCGGTAAGATATCAGATAGAGCAAACTCGGAAGGTTTCTCGGACAAAGCAAAACTCGGCAGTTATTCTCGGACAAGTCGTCGTAGCAAATTCAACAAGTTACAAAATGGAAATTTTCTAACAATGTGCCTATTACAAAATCGATAATAACTTTCCTAACACAAAACTTGATGAAACCGAGAAATTGTGTAGCTATTACAACCTTTACGCTAACTTCCAAGAATGAAATGAAATCCTAGAACACACTTTTCGATAAAACCGAAAACGTGTGCACTATTACAACGCTTATGCGAATTACCAAGAATGAACTGAAATACTAAAACACACTTTTTTTTTGCAAATTCTAAGCAAATTCGGAATAAAATACACAAATTCGGTGTATTATTTTATCTAAATAACAAACTCGGTGTCTTCTTTTAAACTAACAGTTTTACCGAGAATGATAAAAACACAAAAAATCAAAGCTAACAAATTTAAAAATAAATCTTAATACCTTATAATCCTTAGACAAGATAAAACCTTGAATGGAAAGAAAGATTAAAATCACTTTTAAATTAAAAAAAAATTTCGAACCAAAAAAAAATGCAAACCACACGAACACAACTCGGTAATCCCTTGGCTCTTGATACCAAATGTCGGTACCTAATATATATCATTTCACTTCCATACAAATAGGTATGAATCAATGATAAGAAACCATAAGAAAAGAGATAGAAGAAGAATGAAAGAATTTTAGAGAGAGAAACTAGAGAGAGAAAGTAGAGAGGAAAAATGATGGTTGATTACCTTGTGAAAATACAAATGATACCAACACCCTCTCCATGGGATGGAGAGGGGTATTTATAGTTTCTTACTAACCTAGGGTGACACCTAGGTGTAGTGTTGTTGGGTCGGCTCGGGTTTTGGCCTTTAGCCCGTAACGTATACAATATTAGATTAAATCACGAGCCCGACTCCCTTTCTAGCCAATTACAACGACTAATAAATAAAGACCGAGTTTCCTTGTTCGACTTAATATAGTTTGAGGTTAACAAGATGTCATAGAAAGTGCCCCAACAGCAACAGAAAGCTCAGAAAAGTGCTGCAGATATTCGCAAGATCAAGATGGAACAACCAGGCAAACAATAAGAGACTAAATACACCATCACTTTATCTGATACGGCTGAATTATAAGAATTTGATCATAAAAGAACCTTGTTTGAGACAATGACTAAAACTAGGTCATTTAACAAAAAACACCAAGCACAAGGCTCTATATCATGCTCTCATAGAATCTATTCTTGAGGATGAAGAAGCCATGGACAAAGGTGTTGCAGATAGGTTAAAGAAGAGAAAGCCAGATGATGCTGACAGAGATGAAGGCCCTCCCGCTGGATCAGACCAAGGGTTGAAAAGGAAGAAGACAGGCAAAGATATTGAACCATCAAAGAAGGCCAAGTTAACTGGAACCTCCAAAGGCACCACCAAATCGCAACCAAAATCTACTGGCAAGTCTGTACACGCAGAGGAGACAATGTTTGAGGCTGGAGATACTCAAGTGCCATAGGATCTTGGAGAAGACATGGGTAACAATGATGAACCACCTGTTGTCAAGGCTGACCCAAAGAATTGGTTCAAGAAACCAGAAAGGCCTCCTACTCCATAGCCTGAATGGAATGAATGTAAAACTGTTGATAGTAAGCTTACTCAGAAATGGCTTAGTTGTAACACCCCCAAAATCAGGTAGCAGCAGAATGGTAACATTGGGGTGCTACGTAAAAGTACAACAATCAAGATATAGGAAACGACCATAAATGGACGTTTAAGACAAGATTTCATTTGATGCTATAGCAAAATATCAGAGTTTATACATTAGGTCCCATATGTTTTAAAAGAGTAATAAACATTTCAAGTACATATTTAATTAAACAAAAGCTTCATAATACCCAAAAGATGACTTAAGTTTTTAAAGATAATAAAAGTTGCATTGAATATAGATAAAACACAGAATCCGTCTTCATTGATATCCGCCACGGCTCCCCTCCAATCTTCATACCCTAGGACCTGAAATTACATGCTAAAAGTCAACACAAAGGTTGAGTAAAATCATAGGTTTATCGGTAAAAAGGGTGGACCACAAGATCGAAGTAATAGTAGACTCTGAAACACATTCAGTAGTCCAAAACGTTTATTATTGCACTATGCTCATGACCCCGAAGCCTTAACTAGATTTGTGCCCCAATCAGAATATAGGATGCTTGCCAACAACCTAACACCTCTCAATGTTAAATGCACCTTGATCAAACTAGTGACCCAAGGAAAGGTGGTGATTGTCAGTCCCGATAGATCTATCCACAACACTCGCGCTTACTACAATAGCAATTAACGGTTCATGATAAATAGGGACTTCACGGCAATAAGGAAACATTATGAATAATAATCAGGCAGTAATCTGGATAGCATACACTTTGAAAAACACTTGTGTCCAATAGTAAAACAAGCAATGTAATTCACCCCGTAAAGTTTGTAAAACAATCAAGTAACCTCGAGTGAATGGTAATCAACAAGTATTCACAATAGAAAAATGCGTCACGAAGGAATCCGAAGGCAACCTAATCCAATATAGGTCGTATAAATACTAAACACTTTGATTATTTATAGGTCGTATAGCTCATCATACTATCGTTCGGGCTATCATAATTAAGAGGTCATGTAGTGACGTATGAGGAGCTAGGACACTTTAAATCGTAAATCCAACAACTCGTCGATACGCCACCCCGAAGAGGCCTCATTATGAAACTCCCTAGTAATATAGTACTTTGATTAACTAATACCACATATAATTCTATATAGCTACATCACCATCTAATCGTTTTAGTGAAATCATATTTATAAAGTAAAAACGTTTATAAGTATACTTTAGTAACTTTCTCGTTTTAAGTCCGTTTCTTTCGTTTCTTACGTCCATGCCTTCGTATTAAGACGAGTTATCAAAATATAACATTTTCAAAATCTGAGTTTTTTGGATGAATAGTATTTTTACTATTCATAATAGTTATATATTTATTTTTATAGATTTAGTTATCGTAAATCTCGTAAATGTCGTAACTTATTCGTTTTAACTCCGTTTTAGCGATTCTTTTGAGCAAATTCTCGTAATTAAATGTTCTATTTATTTACGATGTTTTTCTAAAAATAATGTCCCTGATGAACAGTAACTTTTAATAAAATTATTTTTATAAAAGTATTAATTATCGTAAACTTGTAATCGTCGTATCTCATTCGTTATAAATCGGTTTTTCGAGTTTCTTACCTTTTAGGAATTGTCATGAGACGTAGTATTTTTATAAAATATAAAATGACTGATTAAAATTCGGACCCGAAACAGTCCCTTTTTAATAATTATATATACTTATTTATATAACTTGTTTAATTTAACTTTTCAACGATTTTAATAATACCACAATTCCTTCTCAACTCTTAATATACTTATCATCCTTATAAAAGGACTAGCCCCTAAATTTAATGGGGGATGTATCTTTATATGCTCTCAACCTAAAACAAACTTCATTGGAAGTTACACATATCTCGAGAAAAACCAACAAATCCCTCATTAACTGATATCCATAAAGCTTTCACTCATTATGCCTAATTTAGAGAAGTTTGATCCAAGCCTGTCAAGAAGATCAAGTGTTCGGGTGTTTTCTGTTATAAGAAAACCAAAAGTCTCATAAAGATTAAGTGTTGAGTCTCATATATCGAATCGATGAAGCCAAAAAGATCCCAACAAAATCACCCGTTTCAAAATCACCACCGGCCTGAACATGTTCGAAAATCATCAGGTAGGTTTTTTGTTATCTAATAGTGCTATACCTAATTTCTTTTTAATGATTTTGACTTTTGATTATGCGTGAAATAATTTGGGAGTTTTGTAAGTCCTATCAATCATAACGTGGATCTGATGAGAAGCAGAGGCCGCAGAGTCGGCGGGGTTTTTATTTGATTATGGGTTTATTCTTTTGTAACAGGACATATGAAAGACTAGGAGCTGGAATGTGGTTGGCTATGGAGAAACAATAGGAAAATGGTTGTCTTTACAATATGGGTATGATTTTCTAAATTGGTTAAACTTTTGATTTTTAGTGGTATGGTTTAATTTAGAATTAGGGTATCTGTATAAGGCCAAGTGTTTTGATTTAATGATGCAGAAAAAAATTAACGTTGCAGAGGATGATGATACGGCTTAGAAAACCACAAGAAAAAGCAGGAAATTAGGTACATGTACTTTGTTGGTTCATGGGTCTGATAAAGGTGTTAATTCAGCGAATAGGTTTCAACTATATTCAGGAAAAAGGTCTATACTATCGTGGTTATATGACTCAGTAGTTGTGGATGTGAGTGAACATGTGGAATATATCAGCCCTAGAAAGACATGTACGATGCAAAAAGGGGCGATTATGAAAGATGGAATCATTTGTGGTTGTTGTAGTAAGATTGTAACTTTTTCAAAGTTAGAGGAACATTCAGGAAGCAAACTCGGTGATCCATTTCCAAATATCTTTTTGGAATCCGGCAAATCACTTATGCAGTGTCAAATTGATGCATGGGAAAAACTAGGAGAGTTAGAAAAAACTGATTTTTATACCGTAGATGTTGATGGTGATGATACTTGTGGGTTATGTGATGAAGGTGGGAATTTGATATGTTGTGATGGTTGTCCGTCAACCCTTTCACCAAAGCAGCTTAGATATAGAGGTACGGAAATTTCTTCAGGTTTAAGATTTTAACGTTTAAATCTTTTTTTTTGTGCTTAATTACAGATGCTCACCGAAGGTGGATTGACACTGTCCAAATTGTGCTAGCGCAAAATATTGTGAAACATACATTTAAAAAAAACTCGTAAACTTGAAGAGTCACTACTTACGTGCGGCATTTGTCAAAAGAAATGTAATGACTCCTCTTTTGGAATAGTCTTTTAGTCTTCGATTAAACCTGTTGGTTGAACAGAAATTTCTTGATGTTGCAGATCATGAATCATGCAGGCCAGAATTAGATTATCAGAAACTTCATTGTCTTGGTCCGATTCTTCATGACAACAGTTTCTTAATACTAGCGGTATGTTTAATTTAATGTAAAGATTGTTTTTTGTTCCTATATTTAGTAAAACATATGGCATATACTGCTAATTGCTTAGTAATTGCGCAGTTCCAAACACCCCATAAGATTTGTTACAAGGAAAGTCTAACAGCCGGTATGTCAAAAGTCACACTTTAAACGGCTATGAATGCTTCAGGTAGCCCATAAGCTGTTGTCATAACGCTATAAGAAGATATTTAACCCGAAATGGTTGTATCATCCTTTTGGTGAGCAGGATGAAGGAGAGTATCCGCTCATAGAACCATTGCTTTTGTATGGTCATGGAAGAGATGGAACTGGAGGACTGTCCAGTGGTCTAATAGGTGGAACACTACACCTTACTGATTATGCAAATGTGACGCTTTAAGAGGTGTTTGGCTATGGCTGCTATAGAGGTAACGTTAAGAGGTGACTATACCATCATGTTATCATTAATCACCGTACATGTATTTTCCACATGCATGTAGTAAAAAATAAACACCTACATGTATTTTATAGTCCAAACACTGTAAATGCTCCACCGTTCCCTGCGGTGGGGATTATGGAGGTTCACATGACGTTGCTAATAGAGCAAAAGTCACGCTTCATGAAAAACTTGAGGGACTCTACATATGTAAAGCTGATAGTGTTTTTTTATAATTCTAATTTATATTTATGCTTTTTTATGTTAAAAAGAACAACTATCAGTTCGCAAAAAGCGTACGACATAAAGAACAGTGTGGACACACACAAAATCATGCCAAATTCTAATTTTGTAATACCTCTTTATGCTTTAAAACATGACACGGTTACCAGTTTTCTTTCCAACATAACTTCTTCCCCCCCTTCTTCTGTTTGCCTTATATATTTCCCTACTAATTTGAATTTATTTCCTTTATGCAATGATAATACCTAAGCATGTATATGTTTCTGAGTACAGGGCACTAAATATTTTTCTGAAATTATGCATTGTGTCTACGGTAAAATATTACAGGAAATGGTAGAGAGGTCGACCATGTGTGGTCAAATTTTGTTTGCTCGGATTTTGCAGTAGTAGTAGTAGTAGTATCATACTTAACGGTTACGTATTCATGTCAGACATTCTATGCAGTTTGCTCAGGATCCCGCCTTCTAACGATGTCATTTCACAATCTCCTATGCATACCAAGAGTCTTGCTAATCTCAAACATCAGGTAACCACCTATTCGTTAGCTTGACTTAAAAAAATTCAACACAAACTCTGTATTTACAATAACTAAAGTATGTGTATTCATATTAGTGTGTTAAATATACCACATGAATATAACTTTTCTGAAATGAAACCCGTGGTTTAAGTTTAAACTGTTATTGTAGTTATGAAATGAGACGAATGGAATAAAAGTCAATCTGTGAGTGAAGTTTTATGTGAGGAACGTGTGAAAAGTAGGAAGAATTTAAGAAGGATTCTCATGTTTCATAGGCATAGCATAGTTTACTTCCAGTGTGTATTTAAGATCTGCACTAACTGTTTGAGCCGGTCCATAGTTTAAGCATATTAAGAAATGATAAAGCATTGTTATTACGATGCATATTCTGTGGGAACTTGCCGTGTTAATGAATAGCCTTGGGCCCTTGAACAGATTCTGCAGAGACTTGAAACCAGTCAAAGAGACTCAACCATATTGCCTTCTGAAATGTCCATTTATTTTGCAGGTTTTTCGCAACGTGTATATTTATTTGTAGGTCTGACTAAATGGGTGGGTCGGCGTGGTTGAGAGACGGGTAATACTGGGTTAAGATCAGAACGCATAACTTGCCAAGCTTACATAACGAATGATACATCATTGGTGCATAGCGAAGAATGGAGCATCACAAGCAGCACTTCAATCGGCTCTTCATTATGTGTAACATGTGGATTGGTCCTTTTACTTTCTTTTTCTTATTTTTTTTTTTTCTTTTTTTTTTTCTTTTTTTTCCTTTTTTTCTTCTTTTGTTCTTGCTTTTCTTTTTCCCTCCTTTCTTTTTTCTCTTTTTTTTTTTCTCTTTACTTTCCTTCTTTGATGCTGATATGACCTTATCATCCATTGAGTGGAGCAGAAAATGCACTTAAAGCACAGTTATAGAGGCACAATTTCTTAATTTGTGTTTCATGTAGATTTTCTATACATCATAGTCGTAAGAATTATCTTTCTAATTCAACATTGTATCTAAAAAAAGTATACATTGTACACGGATACCAGTATTTGAGTTTATATAGCATTTTAACATAGCGTGAAATGCTAACACGATACCAGAAAGTAATGACACAAGAAACTAAAATACCAGAAAGTAATAGTACCAAAACTTACCGTATCTTTACTTTCTGATAAGTATAAAGTCTGATTAAAGGTATCTTCAGACAAAAAAAGGTTAAGAGGAAATTCTGCAACAACCCAGGCTGAAGAAACACAAGCTGCGAAAACACATACTTAGTTCGCGTTGATCTTAGATCTATCATCGGGAGTATATGCCGTCTACTAATTCCGGCTGATTAGAGGAAAGTGATGTGCACGTGCCATCAGAATCTGAGAGACATTAGCAGACGCTGAACCGCTCTTGAAGATATTCCACAGCTCTTAATAGATATTCAAAGTGGAAAGTCTATAACATTTGTCCTTTTGATATGGGTTGTGGCTTAACATTATGAGGTGTTTATAGCAATAAGAATGATACCAGCAATCCAAAAATATGTATATTGGTTATTTTCTTCATGTCAACAAGATTCACAACCCTATACAAT
Source organism: Tanacetum coccineum (assembly GCA_026074375.1). Taxonomy (NCBI): domain Eukaryota; kingdom Viridiplantae; phylum Streptophyta; class Magnoliopsida; order Asterales; family Asteraceae; genus Tanacetum; species Tanacetum coccineum. Next base: position 78,914 of record BQNB010005579.1, read on the forward strand.
AAAAATAGCACATCAGTTAGCTTTGGATTATATTGTAGAATCTGCTCTCTCTAATATCTTCATATCTTCTCTAATATCTTCTTCTAGCTTGAAAAACTATTTAAGGGGGTGTTTGGGATTGTTTATTTCCGAAAGATACTTATTTTGTTGCTATGGGTTTACATGAAAACTACCTTGCGTTGGTGCCTATAAAAGGGTCTGATTTAACATACTTACACCTCCCCAACTTACAAAAAACGGATGCCATCAACAATTAGATACAACCCGTGTGCATCGCACGGGTCTGCATGCCTCGTGTCATATATATTATACAGTCCAAGATCCATAATTTGTCCATTAGTCCAAGATCACAAGTTCATAACTTCACATAGAATCATAACTTTCCTTAATTAACTTTTAATCACTAGTTTATACTTAAACATTTTCCACTTAAACTAACATGTTAACATACTTATAATCTCATTATTCCATGATATTACCAATCAAATATCATATGAAAAGGTGTACAAAATCATAATCACAAGTAAGTTATCCATTTAACATGTTTAAAACCTAATGGTGATTTTGTTATATAGAACATCGTAAACACTAAAAATGAAAAAGTAAAGACATAAAGGTTTATAGATAAACTTATAGTTATAAATGATGATGAGAAATATAATCTAAACCCTTATTTAGATTTTTAAACCAAGCTTGCAGATTAGAAACTTTAATTTCCCAAGAAACCCTAATTTCACTTTCTTTGCTTCAACACTTGAAAATACTTAACCTAACCTTCAAACCATCTTAGTAGGTCTTAGATATAATGTAGTAATGTTGTATAAGTGGTAGAAAAATTTGTATGGTTTGTGTGGGATGGGCTTTTTGAGCCGTGGGTTATTAAGCACCAAAGGGAGAGGATTTGTTGATTTTTCTTAAGTGTTATAAGAGTGTGTATGTTATCACTTGTATACATGAGACATATATACATATAAAGATAGTCAAAGATGGAAATCAAAGACCAAGACTAGTCTTTGGAACACAAATGAAGGTCTTAAGGAAGACTAGTGGTCAAACCACTAGTCTTTGGTCCCTTGGTCCCCTAATGAGAGGGTGTTATCCCATGAAAATGAGGAGGAATTTTTAGCTAGTTATTAATAAAGGAAAAATGAAAGTATATATTGATAATGTATAAGTTGTAGTTTGTAAATAAAATGTATACTTTGTAAAATGTATGTATTTGTCTATTTATTTCGTGTAAGGTTCGGCTCAAGTGATGAATGTAGGTAAAGTTTTATAAAATTTTGAGTATTAGTAATAATCATAGGTATTCGTTGAAGCGTAGAAAAGTTTTGGTGCTTCCGGGTATGCCTAAATGTATTTAATTGCGAAACGTAATTATTTTACGTAACCAATAAAAATAAAATATAAAAAGTTGATTATTACTTTCGTAAAAATAATATATTGCTCGCTTGACAAAAACTTTTCGTTTGGTGTCCGTTTACGTTGATTGGTGATTCTTAAATTACGCGATTTAACTTAACTATTAAAATTAAAAGCGAACGCGTACGAGAAAAAAAAATTAGTGAAATATATGACGTCGTAAATGACCTGAAAATACGGAATGTTACAGTCTCCTCCGGTTAGAAGAGCCTTGTCCTCAAGGCTCAAGTTGCGGCACTTGAGGAAAGTACGGGTTCGGAGAAAAGATTCGGATATTTCTTCCGGAATTGGTCTTCACGGTTCCCACAGTTACCTCAGCTCCTTGCCGAGAGTTCCAACGAACTTTGACTAATGGAATTCTTATTCGCTTTAGCTTTTTCACATCTCGTTCTACGATCTCAATAGGTTCTTCAACAAAACTTATTTTCATCAATCTTGATCTCATCCAAAGGCACCTGAACATCTGGCTCAGCCAAGCATTTCTTGAGGTTCGACACATGAAACGTGTGTTACACAACTCAGTCCTGGGGTAACTTCAGCCGAATAAGCCACCGGGTCCAACACATTCACGTTTTCAAAATGGTCCCACATATCGTGGTGCTAGCTTTCCTTTCTTACCAAATCGTACCACTCCCTTCCATGGAGATACCTTAAGTAACACTCGGTCTCCAACTTGGAATTCAAGAGGTTTACGCCTCTTATTAGCATAGCTTTTTTTGGCGGGACTCCTGCGTCTTCAATATTTCCTTAATTTGAACAATCTTTTCAGTTCGTTTCTTGCACAAATTTCTGGTTCAATAAGTGACTTTCTCAACTGATTCCATATCACGGGGGATCTAATTTCCGCCCGTTCTGAGCCTCGAATGTGCGCCTTTAATGCGTGTGTGGTAACTGTTATTATAGAAAAACTCAATCAATGGAAGATGAGTATCCCAACTGCCACCAAAATCCATAACACAAGCTCGTAGCATATCCTCCAGCGTCTGAATAGTACGCTCACTCTGACCATCGGTTTGAGGGTGGTAAGCCGTACTCATGTCTAGTCTCGACCCAATGCTTCTTGAAAAGCTTGCCATAAGTGTGACGTGAATCGACCATCACGGTCTGAAATGATTGATACTGGCACACCTTGTCTTGCTGCAATCTCGTTGACATAAATCTTTGCCAGCTTCTCTGTTTTGTAGTCCTCGCGAATAGGTAGGAAGTGAGCTGACTTGGTCAGTCTATTCACAATGACTTAAATCGTATCATACCCACTACTGCTTTTAGGTAACTTTGTGATAAAGTCCATTGTTAACTTTTCCCATTTCTACTCAGGAATTTCTGGTTGCTGAAGAAATCCTGAGGGTTTTTGATGTTCGACTTTAATCTTAGAGCATGTAAGACATCTGCTAACGAACTCAGCAATGTCTCTCTTCATACCAGACCACCAATACAAGTCTCTCAGATCATAATACATCTTATCTGCATCCGGATGTACTGAAAATCTAGATGTATGAGCTTTATCCATGATCAATTTCCTTACATCACCAACTGATGGAATCCAGATATGATCAAAGAAGTAAATTTCACCATCATCTCGTTGCTCAAAGTGTCTTTCTAATCTTCTTAGCCATTCAGCTGAGGCTTTGAGATCCTTGGAAGCTTCGCTCTGCGCTTCTAAAATCTTAGTCTTAAGTCCAGAATGAATAGTAATACTCATAGCACGTACTCGTCTTGGCTTGAGTCTTTCTTTTCTGCTCAAGGCATCTGCCACCACGTTCGCCTTGCCCGGGTGGTATTTGATCTCACACTCGTAGTCACTGAGTAGCTCGATTCCACCGCCTTTGGCGCATATTTAAATCTTTCTGGTCAAATATGTACTGGAGACTCTTGTAGTCAGTGTAGATAACACTTTTCTTCCCCATATATGATAATGTCTCCAGATTTTAAGAGCGAACACCACCGCACCCAATTCCAGGTCATGGGTGGTATAATTTTTCTCATGCTTCTTCAACTGTCTTGACGCGTATGCTATCACTTTGCCTTGCTGCATCAGCACGCTCCCAAAACCTTGTTTTGATGCATCACAATAGACCACAAAGTCGTCGGGTCCATCGGGGAGTGCTAACACATGAGCATTGCATAGTTTCTCCTTCAGAATTTGGAAAGCTTCATCTTGCTTATCGCCCCACACATAAGCCTTATTCTTTTGAGTCAACAGGGTGAGAGGCTTGGCGATCTTGGAGAATTCTCTCAAAACTCTCCGGTAGTACCCGCTATCCTTAAAATGAATGAATTTTAATTGACGATTAAGGAGTTCTTCCACGTCGTGACGACGCATCCTTGCTAGGGGATCACGTGTGATACCGTCACGGTGGGACCTCTGTCCTAGAATGACTCTTTGTTCAACATAATTCACACTTAAAAATTTGGCGTAATAAACTTCTCCTTCTCGAGTAAGACTAAAATCTTCTTCAGTGGACTTCATGTTCTTCTTCTGACCGTTGAGTAGATTAAGTGTCGTCAATGAACACAATACGAATTTGTCCAAATACAGCTTGCAGACGCGGTTCATTAAGTCCATGAATATTGCTGGTGCGTTCGTCAGCCCAAATGGCATGACTGTGAACTCAAAGTGCCCGTATCGAGTTCTAAACGCGGTCTTCGGTATATCTTCCTCTCGAACTCTCAACTGATGATATCCCGAGCGAAGATCTATCTTGGAGAAACAACACGCACCTTGTAATTGGTCAAACAAGTCATCAATTCTGGGGAGAGGGTAACGGTTCTTTATAGTCAACTTGTTTAGTTCCCTGTAGTCAATACACATTCTTATCGAACTGTCTTTCTTCCTGACAAAGAGCACGGGTTCTCCATGGTGAGTGACTTGGTCGAATAAAAAACCCCTTCTCTTCTTTTTTTTTTTTTTTTCATTGAAGTTCTTTAAGTGGTTTGACAATTCTAAAATTTATAAAGGCGGCTAACCGTATAGAGATCTAACAACTGGCGATACGCGGGAATCTGATCAATGCAGTAAATTCTTATCTCTCTCGCACAAGAGGTAAAACCTTAACAGATCATCTGAGAAAAACCTCTGGGAAGTCTCGGACAACACGTATGTCATCAAGATTTTTCTCACTAGCCTTGATACATGCAAGTGAACAAAGATCCTTTTCAAGCCTCTCGCCTTGAACTTCAAGAATCTTGCCATTCGAAAGAGGAATACGGATAACCTTCTCATAATAATCGATGAGAGCTCGGTGGTATGCCAACCAATCCATTCCAATGATAACATCAAAACTACCTAGCCGGTTGGTAACAAGTCTATTTTGAACACGTGATTACAACAAGGGGGGGTCTAAGGGGCACTACGTTTAAAATGGTATTGGTGCTAACAACTTTTCCGTCTGCTAATTCAATTTAATAATAGTATTTAAAGTGGCTGGGGCAATATCAATAAAATGTGTAAACGCAGAAGATACAAAACTCTTCTCAGTACCCGAATCAAAGAGAATACAAGCGTAGTGATCATTAAGAGAAGAAACGTACCCGTGACCACATTCGAATTTTGCTGTGGATTTTCAATCACCACGTACGCTCTCCCACGAGCTCCATCATTCTGCTGGTTCCCTGCTTTCGGACACTCGTCCTTGAAATGTCCTTTCTCACCACACGCGAAACATGTCACATTCTGCAGGAAGTCATTACCTGCACCCTGAAGCCTAACTCTACAATCCTTCTCCATGTGGACCTAATCTTTGACATCTTGGCACTTTTCGAGGACACGGGCATGATGATGTAAGTTGTACCGGTTGCAAAAAGTGGACGAATGTGCAATATGACAGTGAATACATGCAACAAATTAGATTCCAACATAGCAACTCCATGCTATAAAATATACACAACGATATAGATACCAATGCACGCAAAGTTCTCAACTCTAAGTTCACATGCACCTAAAGCCTACCAGCTGGAGCTATATAGGGCGGAAGATCACAAGACCCACACAGAAGATCCATACAGTAAGTTCCACGCAGTAAGATCCACACAATAAGTTCCACACAGTAAGATCCACACAGTAAGATCCACGCAGTAAGTTCTACCAAATCTCATGTCATTCACATAGCAACTATTATTGCTCCAGGGATTAACTCAATATGTAATTCAATTTCTTGAGTGGGTGGTAATCCTGATAGATCATTTGAAAATACTTCGAGAAAGTCTCTAACCACGACAATCTCTTCCTATTTATGCTCTTTGGCTTTTGCACTCATGAGTTGCCTCACCTTCTATTCGGGTCTTTTTCCTATAACTCTAAGCACTTTGCCATCTAGTAGTGGAATTCAAACTACTTTCTTATGGAAAACGATCTCAGCCTTGTGTTTGGATAACCAATCCATGCCTATGATCATGCTAAAACTCCCATGTCCGAATAATATCAAGTCGATGTCAAAGACATGACCTTCTATCTCTAGTTTGAAACCTCGAATAACTTTGTTTATCTCTACTAGTTGCCCACTAGCTATTTCAATCTCATAACTGAAACCTAAGTTACTGGGCTCTATGCCTAATAAAGGTATGAAAGTAGTGGAAACAAAGCTATAATCGGTACCAAAATCGAATAGAGTCGTAGCATAGTGATTGTTTAAAGTGAACGTACCCGTCATGATGTTTGGGTCCTGGCGAGCCTCCTCTGCTCCCAGCATAAATGCCCTTCCACGTACTTGGTTGCCGTTGTTCCCACGACCTTGACCCCCATTAACAGCCATAACTTGGTTCGGATGATTTCCCCCTGGTCTTTGTGCTTGGTTCAACCTAGGACATGCTGCCTTGAAATGATCAGTTCCCCCACACTCAAAACATACTCTATGAGCAGCAGTTGGGTGTCTAATATTCATCGAGTTTACCATCCTAGGTGCTACTCTACAGTCCTTTGCCATATGTCTAAGGCGGTTGCAGTTAAAACAAGCCCGACAAGGCGTCTTAGGTGAGTGGCGTAGGTTACAGCTTGCACACTTAGGTGTTGTACTAGTGTCCTCTCTCCTCACCAGGTAGCAGTTATAGCAAAAGCATTCCCAATCCTAGTTCTCTTATTATCATCCTTCACATTCCTATCCCTACTAGTATAACACCCCCAAAATCAGGTAGCAGCGGAATGGTAACAATGGGGTGCTACGTCAAAGTACAACAATCAAGATATAGGAAACGACCTTAAATGGACGTTTTAAGATAAGATTTTATTCAATGCCATAGCAAAATATCAGACTTCATACATTAGGTCTCATACGTTTTAAAAGTCATAAACATTTCAAGTACATATTTAATTAAACAAAAGCTTTATAATACCAAAAGATGACTTAAGTTTTTAAAGATAATAAAAGTTGCATTGAATATAGATAAACACATAATCCGTCTTCATTGATATCCACCACGGCTCCCGTCTAATCTTCATACCCTAGGACCTGAAATTACATGCTAAAAGTCAACACAAAGGTTGAGTGAAATCATAGGTTTATCGGTAAAAAGGGTGGACCACAAGATCGAAGTAATAGTAGACTCTGAAACACATTCAGTAGTCCAAAACGTTTATTATTGCACTAAGCTCATGACCCCAAAGCCTTAACTAGATTTGTGCCCAATAGAAAAACACTTGTGTCCAATAGTAAAACAAGCAATGTAATTCACCCCGTAGATTTTGTAAAACAATCACGTAGTAAAAAGGGGGCTATGAACTCACCTCGAGTGAATGGTAATCAACAAGTATTCACAATAGAAAATGCGTCACGATTACGATCGAATGCAACCTAA
>BQNB010005579.1:87147-99878 GCA_026074375.1 Tanacetum coccineum
GTTGGGTAAATGTTTAGCTAACTTGACATCTGTAACAAACTTGCTCTATTCAGGCTGAAGATGATTGATGAACTTTGTATTAATTTGAATTGGCTTCATTGACATTCCAATCAAGTGCATGTCATTTATCACTTGTACAAACCTTATGTAATACTCTTGGATTGTCTCTCCTTTAAGAGAAGTAAATGTATCAAACTCATCATATAACTTCGATTATGTTTCCTGTAATGAGAGTTCTGAGCCTTGAATGAGTAACTTGACTCTGTCCCAAATCTCTTTAGCCTTAGTATGATGATTCACCAGATTGTAAATATCCTTTGGTAAGCCTTGAAGAACAATGTTAGTTGCTTTTATGTCACAAGCTTCATGAATATTTACTTTGTCTGTATATCTTCTATCTCGGACGGTTGCAGGAGCAGTTTAAGTTTCGGGTTCTGTGATAGTTCCATATTTGAATGGTCCATGCATGACTGAGTCCAAAAGAAGCTTACCATGTTCATTTCCTTTGATGTATAGTAGCATTCGACTTGCCCAAGAACTATACTGAGTCTTGTCAAGCATAGGGGACGGTTGTCAGCCCCTGCTACGATAACATTCGTTGCCATAGTCAACATCTTGAAATGCTTGTTGTGTGAAAAGATATGATATATCGTTTCAGTGATTAGTGGTTGTTGTGTTGTTGTTTAAAGTGATTAAGATTGGTTCTTGTTGCAGTTTAAGTCTTTGAAGTACAATAAAAGTTCTTAAGTTCTTGAAACAGTCTGTATTTTACAGAAATTACTGGTATTTTGCGAGAATTATTGGTATTTCGCTGGATTTCACAAATCTTGGTTAAACCGCTGAAATAACTGGATATTTTGCGGGATTTTAAAAATCCAAGATAAACAGCTGAAATGTACATGTATTTCGCCTGAATGGTATTTCGCTGGAAATTTAAAAATCTGTATTTTGCCAAACAATATTTTGCCTAAGAAATCAAACTGTATTTTGCAGAAACCTGTAATTCGCCAAACAAAACAAGTTGTATTTCACAGAAACCTGTATTTTGACTGAAAAATGAAATGGTAGCGGGCCTGAAAAATCAAGAGGTATTTCGCTGCCACTTATATTTCGCGGCCTTCAAGCTTGTATTTCGCTAGGACGAACAATAACGAAACCAAACTTAAAAATCACCTAAAAACACACTTTTGAACGTTTTCTCTTAATTCTTTTTGCAAAACTAAGTATCACTAGGCTAGATCTAACATAAAAAAGATAACTTTAAGATTTTTAACAACTAAAAATTATGTTTTAAAATTTTTGAATACCAAGCCCAAAACACCCTAAAAATTTGATTTTTGCAAGAGAAATCGCACACAAAACACAATATATCACCCCATGGCGACTGATACCAATTGTAGGATATATCAATCACACAATCTAACAAGTATGAAATAAAAAAACTAGAGAGAGAAAGAAGTGGTTGGAAAACTTAGAGAGAGAAAGAAATAAGAGTGTATTAGATTTTTAAATGAACCAACACCCTCTCCATGGGATGAAGAGGGTATTTATATCCTTACAAGGGTCGGTCACTCATGGATAATCCATGGGTTGACCTGGTTAGCTTACTTATTACACAACAATTACGCTACGAGCTACGAACTATGAACTACTATTTTGGAAGTGACTGAGTCTTTTCTCGATTCTTAACAATCTGCTCTGTCAAAAGTGGTACGTTCTAGATACTAAGCCGTGTATCTTTTAATTCCTGGCCAATTCATGTTGCATGTGAATGTGATAAAGAATTGAGGATTACCAAGCTTCCGGCATATAGCAAGAGCATCTAAATAGTGGGCATACATATACCGTGGTCCTCCTGTAAAAGACATAGGAAGTATTAGTCTTCCTCCAACTTCATAACCATCTCGTTCTCCTCTTGAAATAGCGTCGTATAACCCTGACAGATAATCACTTTGGATATCACTCTGCTTTTTTTTATGAAGTCGAGCCGATTTTGTTTGATACAACATAAAACACCAGCGACGATATACATAGTATGCAAGCATCGTTACCCGCTTTGCCTTTCCACTGCTGTCTGCTGATCTAAGTTTGAGTTTGGTATGAAACCCAGACTATCCATAGATGAAGAGGAGGGGGAATTGTAGTGACATATAGGACGGGTGCAATTTATTGATTCTTTGAGCCGACCCATCCTTGTGTTGGATTATGACGTCAAAATATGTGTTGCATGCAGGCGCGCTATCAAAAACTATCGCTCTAAGAGTGCTTGATGTAGGGAGTTCATAACCTCGCGCTCTTTCAGTGTTGTAGAGCCTTATCTTAAATTCTAGAATATATATCTCTCCACACTTATCTTGGCTGTTCGAAAGAGTTATACCAGCTCATTATGAGCATCTAAGAAATGAATGAGGCCTTCTACGATTTCTGGATCTTAGCTGCTATTATTCAACCCCCCAAAGTGTCTCATTTTATTTTTAACTTCATTATCCGTGTCATAAATGTACAACTGTAAAAACCTTGGTGCTTCTCCCATAGGTGGACACATCGATCCTATCCAATGATACACTTGGCCAGACACTTTAAAAAAGTAATGGCCTCTACCGGTGTTGATTGACTCGTCAATCTTAGCTCCAAATGAAGTCATTGCAAACATCTAGTTGTATGCCCGAATATTTTCCATAAAATGTTTATTTTGAAGGAGACGTTTAATATACTCAGGCGGTTCAGGTTCTAGTTGCATATAAATTTTTCCCACTCCACAGCATAAGTGGTATTTAGGTCTTTACCTAATTGAGTGGCCTTTGAGGCGTTCCCCATACCAAAATGCAGCCCCACAATAGTGACACTGTTGATCACCATCTCCTAAATCATCATAAACTGTCGAGAACCCTGCATTCAACCTTTCACTATGATTCAATAAATTAAAATAGGAAACTATACCGCTGGTAACAGATCCGAGTAAGCAAGCGACAAAATCAGGTCAAGGTGTTAAAAAAATGTTTACTTCCATTGTTAGAAGAAATTCAACCTTCCCCACTGCCACACGCAACTCTGTGAGGTCGTCTGCTCCTAACTGTTGCAGTAGGACCTCGTATTCTTTTCAAGGAAGCGTCTTCGGATGCCACTGATATTGCCTGAACGTTTTCACGTGTTCTTTTACGCTAGGTTGAAACTGAAGTAGAAGTGTGTCTAGAATTTGTGCGCAAACAAAGTAAACAACCCAAAAAAAAGTAAACACCAACACTTAATGGTAAGCATATAATTAGAAATTTTGAAAACGAATAATTACCTGCGGTGGTGGGGAATATTGAGTCTGTGACCTCATTGTTGATAAGTTGCGTATTTTCAACGGTGTTAACAGTAGCACCTTTTAAAAAAGCTACTTCCTAGCCTGCGGATAGTGTTGGGTTAGTTTGTTGACGTGTTCTTTTTCGGTGGCTTAAAGAGGAAGTATCGGCACGTGTAGAATCTATGCACAAACAAAGTAAACAACCAAAAAAACCAAACATAAAGAGGTAACAATAAGCATACAATCAAGAAATTTGAAAACAACTAACTACCTTCAATGACGAGGGATGATGAGGTTGTGGGCTCATTGTCTATAGCCTGCGTATTTGCAACGCTGTTGGCGACTACAGCTTCTAAAAAATTAGCAGTAACTTATGGTGTTACATTTCGTGCACATAGCTAAAAGTATTTTTCAAAAACATTAGAATCAGGGTACTTTTTGGCACCGAATCTGCTACCATCTACAAGTCATGATAAATTGGGCGAACACCGTGGCTTTACATTCCACGCATAAAGCTAGGAGTATCTATTAAAGACATCAAAAATCTGCGTCTATTTTTGAGTTGCGACTAATGCAATTTGAAGCATCAGTACGTACCTCTGATTCTATTTGTAGAAAGTAATCAACATAGACATAAAAATAAATATAATATGAAACTTCATTAAGTATGAAAGAAGAAACGCATGTTATGTTTCAAGTACCTTTCAAAGCCACACTGTAGCGCAGTCCTGCATTCCCTTGACCACTCAGTTGATCAACATGAGCTTGTCCAACCATATAAGACTGTGTAGCTAAGTTCTGAATATGTAAAGACCCATCAACGCGAAACAAATGTTTAATAGCTTGCAGGAAAACCGATAACTGAGATACGCCTGTAGCAAGAAACAATTTATAAATTAGTTGTACAAACATCAGGTGTCAAAAAAGGAAGAAGAAAGCTATAATAACCTTGCAAATCAGAATTGCCACCATATGCAGATGAGTATTCAAAACGGGCAGCCAACGCCCATGGATTGGCATTTCTTGCCTTAGAAAGAACAATTGATGATTGGTATTTGGATTGCTTAAGACCACAGATATTAGGTTGGACTATTTCTTTCCCTTTCATACTTACATATACACATACAACCACCAATGACCGCAAAAAACAAACGAAAAGACATCTTTGAAATCAAACAGTTTTAAAAAAATATGACGCACAACAAAAAGTGTTTTAAAATGTAGTTTATTAACCAAAATTAAAAAATAATTAGAAGCTATTTAGAAGCCAGCAAAACAGGTGTATGCAAGAATAGGGCATACACACATGTAAGCCGAATGTAGAAAGCAACAAAGAATCAAGGATAATTGATGCAATTTAAAACAAATATAATCCAAAGATCCATAAAGTTCACTAAACATTGAATAACACAAAAGGCTATTCACGGCTGAATAAACATACAAAGACAACAACAAAGAATCAAGGATAATTCATGTAATTGGAAACAAATGCAATGCAAAGACCCATAAAGTTCACAAATGTAAACCAAATGCAATGATAAGACCCATAAAGTTCACAAAAGATAGAATAACACAAAAGGCTATCAATACCTGAATAAACATACAAAGAAAGCAGCAAAGAATCAAGGATAATTTATGCAATTTAGAACAAATGCAATGCAAAGATCCATAAAGTTCACTAAACATAGAATAACACAAAGGGGTATCAATACCTGAATAAACATACAAAGAAAGCAACAAAGAATCAAGGATAATTCATGCAATTTAAAACAAATGCAATGCAAAGACCCATAAAGTTCACAAAGCATAGAATAATATAAAAGGCCTTCAACAACTCAATAAGCATACAAACAAAGTAAAAATGAACCAAGGATAATTCATGCAATTAGAACATGACTAATCAAATAAATACACATTATAACAAAACATTATTCACACATGCAACAAACCCAAATAACTTTACACAATCAAGAATAAAGACCTTAACCCTAATAACATCAAGAACTTTACACAATTAAGATTGATAAGAGTGAAATAAGAAATAGTTGAATATACCAAAATCAAACCACTGTGCTTCCTCCTTAACCAAGATAAGCAACTGAAAAACCCATCAAAAACACCCACAATGAATGTGTATAAGTACCTAATCATTCTCAATTGTGGATTACAGCTGGCATTAATGCAAGAGAAATCCATTGTTAGTGGGAAATTAATGAGCAGCAGGCCGATTATCTAAGAAAGAGTCGGAGTGGGCAAAACATGTATAACTAGAGTGGATAAGCTAGATCGGGTTAAACAAACAAAGAAACCGATATAAAAAACAGGCAAGTCCGATTACTGTTTGGGTACAAAACCGCTTGGACCAGGTCGAAAACCGGGTTGACCCAATGTAATGAGTCGGGGCGCCCACCTTTATATTGATTGTATAATTTGAAAGTTTAAAATGCAATAAGATGGTGACAAATGTCCTTTTTATTTTATTTTTTTGGGTAAAAGGGAATTCATACCCCGGTAAAATATATTACACCAAAAAAGCGTTGAAGTACAATGGATGTAGGTGAAGTCCTAACATCTTAGCCCATTACATGGGCAAAAACAATGCACACAAAAACGTTGTGCAACAACTAACACAAGAGTGACATGCTACTCTTATGAATACTAAACGAAGCTGGAAATAAAAACAAGAATACAAAAAGATAATGAATGATATGCTTATTTCCAACTTGTACGTTACTTCCAATCCCTCATATAGCTAAACCATAGTAGAAAGACATGTGATGTCTAAAACAGCATCTTTATGCATCCAAAACACGACTAGGTTTCGGCTTCATACACTACCCGCTACAGGAGAGAGACATGGTGGTACTATCAATAAAGAAACGCACCACCACAATAGAAACAAAAGTTCCTACGCCGATGTATACATGACAAGATATCAAGCCCACATCAGCTCCATAAGCAGCGATCAACCAAACAGAAACCATGCACCATCCATGACTAGACAGCGACTTTAGAACATTCATAGAGGATAGGAATAACACCAAAAGTGTTACGACCAGCTGCATTATAACATAAAGCCATAGGTCTTCATCAAAATATAAGAGTGAGATAAGTATAACATGGCAAAAAATAGCCCATCATAAAAGATAACGGTTGTAATAAGGATTCACGCACGACATAGCTCAAATCCTGCTTCTAAGAGCACTCGGCACGAATCGATATGTACCTAAAGAAATACCCAATGCTACAAACCCAAACATGAGGTCCCCTTATAGATTACGGTTTTATAACAGAAAACAGTATTATGTGACAGCCACATGATATCAATACCCTAACAAAAAGAATAGGGTTTCTTCCATCTCTCTTGCAAACCCACAGCCACCAACATATCAACGGTACAAACCGACCACCACTTTATACTAACCATCTATGAACCCTAAAGATAGGACTACATACATGATTATACACTAAGCCAATGCCATGATTGATCCAAAAAGTATACAAACAGGCTGTGATCAATCATCCATGCCCGAAATCACCGAAACCCTAAAATTAGAGTGATACACCGAAACCTTACCAAGGGCTCAAAGGTGAGTGACTTCAAAAACATAAACGAAACCCTAGATGGATTCACATTGCGCATAGATCAACCCAACTCTAAAACGACACCAGAAGAATAGACAGTCAAAGAAACCTACTAAAAAATTAGGTGTTTGGTACCTTTTCTTTTGATATGGTGAAAAGACGGCTGCATATAAACACAACCCGATTGGAAACACAATCTGATATGGATAACATAAGCTTAAATCGTGACCCAACATACCACACGAAACCCTAATATGAACATTAAGACGGAACCCTAAAAAATTAGGGTTAGGGTTTCAATATGGAGAGGAGACAATTTGTATGGATAAACAAATAACCCAGCCCCACCACCTTTATAGATCTACCCCTATAAAACCGATTGCATACCCCATGATCAAGACATAATTGATCAAAGAATCTGACCTTAGGATGCACAGGAATCCTCGAAAAGAAACCATGTACCAATCCAAAGAATCAAAGGCTTGAAACACTTATGTATGATTAAGAATAGAGAGGCAGTTTCATAGGAATAATTTCCCGAAAAAAATAAGGGTGGAGGCGCCGAAAAAATAGGGGTGGAGGCGCCAAAAAAAATGTTAGGCCAAGTTATTTGGTATGGTTTTAGGATTTGGTGTGAGATGATGTTGACTTCTTATAGTAAGGTGGTGTAAAGGTCTACCTAGTTTTTATGGTTACTAATTTTGTTTCCTGTGACAAACACGTTTTATGAATACGCACACAAAAGTTTTGCTCTTCAAGAATATAAGTAGAAATTTGATTTTTGATAAATGCTTTAAGGAGACTACTTCTCAGCATGGCATGGTCCTTCCTGAATTATACATAGGTGATCAGGCTATGTATATTTGAGGGCTAACGATGCGATGCTCATTTTCGTCAAAATGATGATATAACTTCATAATATTTGTGGGAGTGGCTTGCATAAATAGAGAATTAAAGTAAATTTGACGAAATTTTGCAACACATTAATTGATAGAAAATTTGAAATCATTCGCAAAGTACAATGGAAATTTAAGAGAAAGTACAACGGGAATTCCTAAAGGAACGGATCTAAGGTAGTTACGACTTAGGGTTCACTAGGTAAGACGGGTCACAAGATGCCGTAGGTGTTTCAAACAAATATTGAGGGTAGGGTGTGCAGACTAGGATGTTTTTTGAATGATAAGGAAACTAGTAGGATCGGACTGACTGTAACATGTTTCAAATTTTATGTAATATTGATATTTATGTGAAATCATAAAGGATTTAAAGACCATCGTGTCATTCACAATGTCTTGAGAAATGTTCTAGTATTTATATAAATAACTTCTTATATAAATAAATGTAATATATACGCAAGGGAAAGTAAGCATATATGTATAAGTTATGTAATCAAGTAGTGTAAGCAAGTAAGCAAGTAGTGGGGTGTATGCCACATGATTAAATTTTTGATGTGAAGACTATGTTTGTTGGGGTATTGTGTGAAAAAAGTTTTTATTGTCTAGGTAATTTTTGCCAACCTAGTTTCTTTAACATGGCTCTGATACCAATCTGGTATAACCCCCAAAAATGGGTCGGCTGCTGGTTATTTTACTTACTTTCCCTACTACTGTGTAGTGTGTAGGGGGTGGTGTGTGGTTGGGGGGGGTGTTATTAAGGGGGAGAGGGTAACAAAAAATTAAATTATATTTAAATAAAAAATAAAAAATAAAAAAATATAAAACTAAAAAAATAAAATATAAATAAAAAAACAAATAATATTATATAATGCTTAAATTTATAATATATTATATTTAAATAATAGGTTTCTTTTATTATTTTTTTTTTTTTTTTATAATTATTAACATTTATAATTATATGATATATTTTGTTTAGTTTGGGGATATTTTTTATTGCTTTTTATTATTGCGCTAAATTACCATTATTTTGTTTGTTTTTTATATTTAGCATTTTTTTTTTATAATTAGTGATAAAGGTGTGGGTTGTTAGACTGTATTGGGAATTATGCTATTTTTTTTGTTTATCTATTTTTATTTTATATTGATCTTTTTTTGTTCTAATTTTGTTATCTTTATTTTTTTATTTTGAATTATGTTTTTTTGTTTATTTATCTTCTTATTATTATATAATGGTATATTATCGGTATATCTTTTTATTATTTGGAATAATTTTATTGGGGTGTGATGGGTGGGGAATTAAAATATAATTAATAAATACTCATTTTAAAACAAATTTATAATATTAAATAAAGAAAAAAAAATAAAATTAAGAAATAAAAAAAAAAAAACAGAAATTTGCATAAATATAAATGGGGGGGAGGTGGAAAAAAATAAATTAATAAAAAAAAAAATAAAAATAAAAAAAATAAAGAAGGAAAAAAAAGAAATAAAAAAAAACAAATAAAAAAAAAAAAATAAAACAAAAAAAAAAATAAAAGGAATATTAAATAAAAAAAAAAAAAAAAATAATATAAAAAAAAAAATAAATTAAAAAATAATAAAAATGAAAAAAACAAAAAAAAATAAAAAAAAAAAAAAAATTTTAAAAAAAAAACTAAAAAAAAAAATCTAAAAAATTAAAATAATAAAGAAAAAAAAAGGGGGGGGTGGGGACAGTGTGTTCATTCCGGTGAGATTTATCTTCATAATACCATTGCACAAGATATGAGAGAACAACCTCGAAATGAGTCGTTTGAAAAGTAATCTTGTTGATTTTCTTGAAATTGAATTGGATATAACATTTGTCCCGAAGTTTGCATCACAATGAAAAGCATGAAATAATACAACGAGATTTGATTTGTAGAAATCCGTGAATGTAATCTTGAAAAGTATAGACTACAATGCACATCAGTTAAGTCAAGCATCTTATTCACCTGAGAAATACATGCTTAAAAGTGTCAACATACTAGTTGGTTGTGAGTTCATAGATTTATCGTAAGTATAAATGTTAAATCAAAGGGTTGATATGAGTGTGATATGATCATTTTTTGTCCAATCCTTATAATAGTCACAAAAATGTAAGTATAAATGTTGGAATCAAAGGTTTATAAAGTGTGTATGATCATTTCAATCCTTATAATAGTCACAAAAAATGTAAGTATAAATGTTGGACCATAATTGTTTAAAGTGTGTATTACCTAGTATGCAATATCAAATGAGTGATTACGATTGCACCCCTAAGTTCATGACACTGCGGCTCTGACGTATATGTATGCCAATCTTTTCAGGCACTATAAGTGTTCATGTAAATGTAGTTGAATGTTTCTGACATGGTATACGTCCATTAGTTTAATCCTGTCAAAACTAAGTGAGTGTACTCAACCCCATGCACGGGGATTGCCAATCCCAAATAGATCATATTTTATATCATTGCGCTTACTCCACCGTATACTGAAAAATATTCCATGCACTAAGCTAATCCGTAATCATTTGAATAAAAGTAAAGTTGTTGCGTCTATAAGTGAAAACAAGTGATGTATCCCACCGTGAGATATATAAATGAGTGTAAACGAGTTTGTAATCAATCATGTAAATGAGTTTGTAAACGTTCATGCAAAAGAGTTTGTAATCAATCAAGTAAATAAGTTTGTAAACGAACATATAAATGAGTTTGTAAGTAAGTTATGAAAACAAGTATGTAACAATTTGTAAATGTGCATGTATTCTCACCCCAAAAAGTGATAAAGTATATGTAAAACAAGTAGAACGTGAGGCTATAAACTCACCTCAAATGAAGGTATCGAATGTAGCAAAAATCAACAAATAATGACGTCATAAATAGGGCTCGAAAATGCAACCCCTAATTAATTATTAGGTCGTATAAAGTGTATGTATTTACAATAATACACAATGCGTACATTTCAAAGTTATATTCCTCCCTTGATTGGTTTGGTTTTGTTTTATAAGTGTTGAAACAATGTTTGAGAATAAGTGACCAAGTATGTACTTCCGAAATAATTTCTTATAACTTAGGAAATCATTTAAAATCATTTCGCTTGATTTAGTATTTTTTTTCTTTTTTTTGTAAAGGGTTTCCCCGGTCAAAATCATTATTTATAATGATGTTATATATATAGTTTAATTGTTTTGCAAAATAATATTTATTAAGTTCAAAACATGTATAAATATTATATAAGTGTTACTACATTATTTCTTATCGTTTATATAGCCCAAACGGATCCGAAAACACTCGAAAATCACAATTTATATGTCTAATAGCAACCATTGTGTTTATAAAAAGTGCAGAATATTTTATATAAAAGTTTACTAACTTTCGTGATGTCTAGTTCACAATTTATACACTTCTAAGCTTTGGAAACTTGATTTGTAAAGTAAAACATCATTCCGAACAAGTTTGTAGTTTTATACTTTGGTCGAATCAGACCCGAAAGCCCTCAAAAACACTGATTTCAAAGTTCACAGTTTTCTCGCAGTTTTTCACAGTTTTATAAAAGTTGTGAAAAAGTATATAGTTTTTGAAATCTTTAAAAATTCATAAATTTCTCATTTTAACTCCGTTTTGCGCGTTCTTTATATGTACGAAATCGTATCAAGATGATCTATCATAATAAAATAATTACAAGTTTTATAAAAAGTAATATGTGTGAAAACACATATCCGTTTTATGTCAAAAATTGCCCTAAAAAGACAAAATTGTGCTTAAAATGCTTGAATATTGCTTGTTTTGTTTTTGTGATTGTGTAGGTACGGATATTGCAAAAATCTCAAGAAAACGGTTAACACCGGACAAACACGGACACGGGAACAGAAGAGCACACAAAGAGCCGGGAGAATGCTATCGAAAGTCAACAGTGGTCAACTCAAGTCTACCTTCAGTCATCCATGGTCAACACTAAATGACAAAAATCCCAAAAATACCAAACCAGACCCTGATAATTAACCAAATTACAAAAACAATCCCTAAACCCTAACGGTGTTAACTCTTATAATTATAAGAGTTAACAGCCGTTAACTTTCTTATAACACAAAATCCAAGCCTGAGCCCAAAAACTTGCCAGGCCCAAAACCCTTATAAGCCCGAAGTTATAAACCTGGGCCAAAGAAAGTCAAACACCCCTTTATAAAAGAAAAGGCACGGGAAATGTTATTATTACTATTCACCATCTTCTTCCTTTTACCACGAGGTCAAAATCAAGGGGCAAGTGCAAATTAAGGGCATGGAAGGGTAATTCAAGTTGCTAAGTACACGTTGACAGAGTATTACATCATCTCTCATTCTCATTGGCCAAAACCCAAAGGGAATGACATGCGTTTCTAAGAATAAACACACGAGGAATGAGGATTTTACACTAAAACGCTCACAAAAGAAGCACAACATGTCACATCACGGATTGCCACGCTGGCAATCCGTGTGAGCTAAAGAATGATCCAACAGACAAGATTATGATCCAATCATTGCTAATCATTGGAAGGTCGGGATTCAAGGGAGCGTGTGAAGGACTTGACACCTAGAAGCTTATCATGGCAGCTATAAAAGGACTCCCTCACTCTCACATGATCATCTTCTTTTTTTGCATTTTTCTTTAGTTTTTAAAATAGCTTTTGTAACTTTTTAGTTTAAAATTGTAATTTTCTTTTAAGCTATTGTAATTTCCTTTTATTAAGTATTGTAATTAGTTTTAAGCATTAATAAAATCACAATTTAGTTCTCATAAACTGTTTTCACTTATAAGCTCTATTTCTCTTAAATGTTTATGCTACTGTTTCATTAGCTCCTAATAAGCTCATACAAGCTCTCTGAGTCTATAAGCTCATATTGAGCTCATATAAGTCATCTAATCTACTATGACTCTAAAAACATCTTAAAGACATTGGCTAATTGGATTTTTGAGCTTTTGGAA
>BQNB010005580.1:0-101514 GCA_026074375.1 Tanacetum coccineum
AGGATTCTTATGATTCCAACCTTGATGAGTTGACTTTCCTAGTCACACCTCTTTCTGATTCTAATAAGGATGAGTGTCTTGCTCTAGGAGACGACATTGAGATTCTACTTCACCATGATCCGTCTACTCCTATGAAAAGCATTGCTTCCATTCTCGAGGGATTCATCGATGATCTACTTTTCGAAGAGAATGATGATTAATTTGATTTGGAATGTAAAACGAATGATTGAAAAATAATTTTGTATGATGCTCCAATTGATAAAACTGAGTATCGATGCTTTTCTAGCTATCGAAGTTCCTACGTATATTGAGGAAGGTTATTATGACTCAGAGGGAGACGTATTATATCTTGAGAGTTTACTTAGTGATGATAACACCCATAATCTCTCTTCCGATGTATTTTTCGATCATGAACCACACCATGATACTTTGATAACTTTTTCTCCCAAGAGTGATCCTCTTCACCATGAGTTCGCTGGTGGAGTCATCACGATTCTTCCAAGAATTGTTAGAAAGCACAAGGATTATATTAGTCGAATGCCGTTACTATGCGTAAATTCATCTTCCCTGTCGCCGGAAAATTTTCATACAATCATCGAGTCTCTTCCCACATCTACTACCCTCTTCGAGGATAGTGACTCTACCAGATGATTCGATACCATCGGGTATTGAAAGTGATTTTAACTCAGAAGAGGATATTATTGACAACTTGCTTAACGATGATCCCATTCCCGAATATGAGCGTTTAACCTTCGACATGGAACCTGATGTGCCCGTGATAAACAATGTTGATGAGCTTAATGAAGACGAATGTTTTGACCCAGGGGGAGGTAAGATTAATGTTGAAGTTGACGATTCCTTCACATTTGTCATTCGGACTTTTCTCTCGTATCTCACTTACCCTGAGTTTTCTCCTTTACTTTCCTCCACCGAGAATGAGGACACCATTTTTGACTTCGGCATCTTCGCTTTTCATTTTTCTTCTCAAGAGCCGGTGGTAGTTAAACGTTTCATGGAATTTTGTTCTTCCACTTGTTTCATCCCCAAGGATGAATGAATTCGGGGATCGAGTCAAACTATGTGACTCGGTTACCAAAAACAAAGCACTTCGTGGGAGGCACCCCATGCTTATCCTTCTATTTTCTTTCTTATTTCTATTGTGATGTGAGGAGGCTTGTACTCTTCCGATTCTTGTTGTTTGTGCTTGTGATTGTTTGCAGGATTGACCCAAAATTTTCTGAAGACTCTCGTGTTCGGTGTTTTGTCCCGGTCCACTCGAGCTTCCTAGCCTTTACTTGACATTAGTTTGGGGAAATCCGATGTCCTAAGATTATTATCGACTAACATTTATCTTTTAGCATACTTGATAAACAGCTTAAGATTTTTGTGATACTTTCTTCATGCTTGGGTTATGCATTCGACTTTTTGAGTTCCAGTATGGGGTTTTAAGCCTTCGATTAGGAAACATTGAGGACAATGTTTAATTTTTGTATGGGGTAGTATATCTTCGATATGATCTTACATACCTTTGCCCGTTGTTCTCACGTACCCCATTTTCCCGCCAAAATTTAAAAAAAAATACCAAAAAATTTAAAAATTTTCAAAAATAAAATAAGTGTTTTGTCACAATTTTGACTTTCCTGCTGGGTAGAATAAAAATAAATTTTGACCTGATCGAGCGTGTTGAGCTCTAGCTTATTCCTTAACTTTTAGGCTAAGCATTCGCAGAAATTCGCGAAGAACAAAAATTGATAGAGTTAAGTATGAGTGGGATGCTAAACAAGGATTAGTTAGAAATCTTAAGAGCTCATGTATGTAATTTGTGGCTTTTTCTCCCATAAGCTCTTAACCAGATTAATAATACGTGCTATTTTTGGAGATTAAACTTAAATCAACAATTTTTATGTAGAGTATAGCAAAAATTTTAGTCTTAGTTCAAACTTATACTTGAATTTTTCAAAAAGAAGTTTTCTCTATATATAAAAAAATGATAAAATGATGAAAAAATAAAAAATATAATAGTAATAAATATAATCCGTGGGCTGATAAAAGTTTACTACCTCTTACAGGCTCACAACCGACGTGGTAGTCTTCTAAAGAAAGCCCATAGTAAGAATAAAAATTCGAGACTGATAAAAGTTTGTTGCATCTTGCCGGCTCACAACCAATGTTGCAGCCTTCTAAAAAGTCGAGGGTTATAATTGCATAAATGTTTAATATTTAAGTATGAATTAATAAATATATCTGTTTTTGTTAAATTTAATTATGCTTTTGAACTTTGACTAATCTATTTTAAAACTATGTATATACGGGAAACCTGAGAGTTTTTGAAACCTAAGGTCTGTGAGTCCCGATACTAGTCTCTGTGGGGTGTCAAAAGCCTGGTCACTTAGCCGCAAGGTTGGGATGTGCCGAGACGAAAGTCGCTACATGGGATGATCTCGCCTTCAAACTCATTATTCTCGGGTGGAACGTGAAGCATAGTATTTTGCAAAACGTTGATCCACGGTTGAAATTCAAAATAGCACATTCACCTAAGATATAATAATTGTCGGGAGTGAAAAGTTCACAAATTGCAAATATGAGTAGTGTTAGCATCTTAACTGATATTTAGCGGTGATTTCGTTTTAAGCTTGGTTTGGAGCAAGTGAAAAGTCGGGGACGATGAATTTATCCTTTTTGGGGCATTCTCGGATCGAAATGCATCTTGTTCTATGATCCCTAACGGTTATGGAAATAACGAAAGTCAGAATATTCTAGGTAATTAATTAAAAAAAATGGAAAAAGTTTTGAAAAATGGGAAAATGGGGTGTTTTAAAGCTTGTGATTTCTTAACTCTCCCCACAAAAGTCTTTGCTACTTTTCAAAGATTTAGTTTGGGGAAGTTTTGAGGTATTTGGTTTTAGAGCATATAATATTGCGTGAGGACACGACAATCACTTAGTTTGGGGAATTTTGATATGTGAGAAATCACATATCTTTTCCATATCAAAAATGGCCTTAAATGATCAAAATGTGCAAAAATATGCTTGTATCTGTGTATTTTGTTGTTTGTGAATGTGTAGGTACGGATATTGCAAAAATCACAAGAAAACGGTCAAAAACCAGACAAACACGGACACGAGAACGGATAGAGTGCAAAAGAGCCGGAAGTATCTAGCAAAAGGTCAACAAAGTCAAGTCTTGGTCAACAATGGTCAACTCACAAAATGACAAAATCCTCAAAATACCATAAAATACCCTCAATGTTAAATAACTTTCACCAAAAGTCCCTAAACCCTAACACCGTTATCTCCTTTATAATAAAGAGATAACAGTCGTTATCCCTTTATATAAAAACCTTAAACACCCGGCCCAATTCTATTTTAAAATAAACCCTAAGCCCAAGTTAAAGCCCGTTCCCCCTAGGTCAAACTTACCCAACGTTCAAATACAGTTAAAAATGGCGCGAGTCCCTTTTTACTGTTCATCGTCTTCTTCAATCAATTACCCGTCAAAATCAAAAGGGTTAATTCAAATTGATGATGAGGCATCAAGATTCGAGTACTAAGCTATAAGCTGGCAAAGTTAGACGTCATCAAGCTCTCTCATTGGTCAAGCCAGGACAAGGGTATGGCACATGGAGTCAAGGAAACACACAAGGAATGGAAATTTTACACTAAATCCTTTGCTAAAGAAGCACAAGTACTCTGATACATGGATTGCCACGCTGGCAATCCATGTGCTCACTTATTTGATCCAACGGTGAAATATTAGTATCCAATGATTAGAGATGAATGAATGATCAGGATTAAAGGGAGCGTCTAGCCAACTTCAAGACCTAGAACCTTCTTCTTTGGCTATAAATAGCAAGCTTCCTCACAGACAGAAGGAGTAGCTAGTTAGATAGATTTTTTTTATATTTTAGCTTATTAATTTAGCTTATGTAATTTTTCTTTAAAAACTGTTTTTAGCTTATTGTTTACTAAATGTAATTTCCTTTTTCACTATTGTAATAAGCTCTTTTATTAATAGAAGTCAAGTTTTCTTATTATGCACTTTACTTTTCTCAAGCTTACTTTTATACAAAATTTTGTTAAATAAGCTGTTACTGTTTCATAAGCTTGTTATAAGCTCATCTCAAGCTCATCTAAGTCTCTAAGCTTAGATTGATCTCAACTTAATCATTAACTTTACTTAAATCTAAAATCAGTTTATTACCCTAGGCTATGGATGGATTTGGTTGCTTTGGATGATAAGCTTATCCTGGAAGAGCTTATTGGACTTTACTAGCTTATCCTTGTGATAAGCTAGAGCTTGTTGATGGCTCAAAAGAGCTCTACATCATTTACTTTTTCTGTCTATTAATATTTTAGTATAAATCTTCTTATTACTTATTGTTTGCGTTAATCTTGCTAATTGTGATACTTTATTTCTGATTAGTATAGTTTACTTATGCTTATTATAGTTGTCTTATGTTCATAGTTCTTAATGATTAGTTTTAAATCTTAGTTTTCTATAATCTGTCTTAAAATCTGTCCTAAAAACCAAAAATATTAGCTTAGTTTATAGCTTATTGTTCTGGCTTATTAAGTTGTTTAAATCTGTTAATAATAAGTTGTTAATAGCCTATTAATATCTGGTATTTGATAATTGATCATTAAATTTCAATTTTATAGGCTTACAAAGTATTTTGAAGAAAAGAAAGGGTAGTTAGTTCAGAGCAGTAACTAACTGAGAGTTTAGTACTGCTAGTGGCCCATGCTTACTTTTAAAAAATGGGGGAATTTAAATCCAATCTCTAGGTTTATAAGATTAAATTTTAGGTGTTCTGATGGTTTATATCAAGTTTTCTTTAGATTATTAGTTAATAATTAGAATCTGTTAGAATATAGATAGTAGGATAATCATTTTAAGCTTATTTGGTTTCTAGTTGTTATTATTGCTTCATTTGCTCTTTATTAAAGTGTTTTTTAGTAAGATTGGTAGCTTGCAATAGTTGATTTAGGTTTTGATTCACTTTAATGGTCAATTGCATCAGCATCTTTTAATAGATAAATCAACCACTTTCTAGCTTAATGTTCCAGATGGTAATAGTAATTTTTTAGCCTTTGATTTTCATAGCATAAATAGAATTTGTAGGTATTAAGTCACGTTTTCATCTTTTTTTCATAATAAGCTTATTTTTATATCTTTTCTTGAGCTTAATTTGTTTTTTTTTACTTTTCAATATTAAAAAAATAAACTCAGCATGTTCTGAGTGTTTAAGCTGTTTTCAACAAGCTTTTTCATTAAGCTCCTGAATTTTAAAATTGGTTTTATAAAAAGTTATTCTGAGTATTTTATTATCACAATTTAATAAATAAAGCTCAAATTCTGTAAGGATCCGTTAGCTTATCTAAAAATAAGCTCAAAAGTGCCCTTAAGGCCTGTTTGGCTAAACAATTTTCATTGAGTGCTATTAGTTTAGCTTATAGCTTATTGCTTTGAGATTTTGCTTAATTTTTGTTTTGCCTAGTTTATTAGGTTAGATTAAATTGGAAATATTAGCTATACAGTAGTTGTAGCTTAGTTTAGCTTTTCATAAAACATCCAAAAATATATAAATCATAGCAATTAGCATTTTTCATTGTACTATTTCTTTGCTTATTTGTAATTTAAAAAGACTATTCTCTGCCGATTTAAGTAGCTATTAGCCAGGCTTTAAGATAGAATAAATCTAAACTTCATAAAGGTTCTGTCATTGAGCTATAAAATTAATGTTAAAGTCCAGCACTTTGTCTGTGTAGAAATCTGTAGTTTCCCCCTGAATGCTTTATTTTGGTTTTTCATCTTAAGCCTTTTAGTCTTGTGCTTAATCAATCAAATTTAGCTTATTAGAGAGTTTTAGCTTAGTAGTAGCTATTTTATCCAAAGTTTAGCTATTTTAGTTTTCTAGCTTATTAATTTTTTTTTTTAAAAGTAAAAAAATAGTTAAGTAGTTTTGTCATTGTTTAAGCTGTATTTCAGCTAATTTTATTATTTTGAATAAAGTTGTTTTTACAAAAGAAGCTTATTATAAGCTGTTTAATAAATTGGCTTTTTAAAGTTTTTTGCAAAAATTAAAAAAAAAAGGAAGATGGAAGTCGGGGGTGAGCAAGGCTAGAACCCCCGACCTCAACACCCTCAACCTTTTTAAAGCCTCAACACACACACCCTTACCAACGTGCCCTGGGGACTTTTTCATTCTTACTCTACAATATTAATCTTTTATATACATTTTGCACTATTTAGCTTATTAGGCGTTTTAGGCTTATTTGATAAGCTGAGTTCCCGAGTTTAATTTTCTTAGATTCCACATTGTTCAATCTACTTTTGCTAATTTTTTCAGATTTTTATTAAATAGTCTAGTAATTTTAAACATTTAATTTTGTTAAAATCGTTTTTAATTCATAAAAAATTATAAAAAAGTCAAAAAAAATATATTTTTTAAGAAATTTTTTTTAACATTTAGGGCCTAGGAAATTTAGATTTGCTTTCGTAGGGTTAAAATTGCAAAATTTCAATTTTTAAAGAACGGGATTGAATCCCGTTCATATTTTTAGTAATTTTTAGCTTAAAACTCTTTCGTTTTCGGTCTAGTTTTCTTTGCCCTAGCTTTTTAGTCAATTAAATCTTATAAAAACCAAAAAGATCATTGTAGGACTTAGTTTTGTTGATTAGGGGTTTTTAGGTCCTGATTATGATTCTCGATTTGCGTTTTTAGTTAAAATTTACTTTCCCGTATTGATTTCTTGTAGTTAGGTTTAATTGTCCCTTAATGTGCTCACTTTTAGGATTTTAGAAAAACAAATCATCTTCGAACCAATTCAAATCATTGTCCAAATAACAAATGTGGTCTCAATTTCATAAATCTTTGGGAAAACGACCCGGTAATCACTTACCGGTTTCTTACGTAGAATATTTTCGTGTGATTTCTCTTACTACCTTTGTCCTCAAGGGTAGTTTAAGAATTTCATTATCGTTATATTATTATACGTGTACTAAACTATTACATCAATTTTTGGCGCCGTTGCCGGGGATTTGTGATTAAGATTCCTTCGTTTGCATTTGTCGATCGTGATTTGAAGAACCTTTCGTCTTCGAAAGTTACGCTTTTGAGAAAATCAAAAATACAAAAAAATTAAAAATATAAAAAGTAAAAAAATATTTTTCTTTTCTTTTTAGTATAAGTAGAAGATTAATAAATAAACAAAAATACAAAAATATTTGCTCTTCCGGATTTTTCGATTTTTCTCGTTAATTTGTGAATATATAAGAAATAAATTTTTTTACCAAGTTGGTAAAAGAACACCAACAAATAATACTTTCAATTGAAGTATTATCCATCAATAAGTTCCCGAACCAAAGATTAAATTTTTACCGTTTGTGTCACTTACGAAAAAGGCGCACCTCTTTTGTAAAATTTATTTTACTTAAGAGAGTTACCCTAAGTTTGTTGATTATTCGGTAAACAAAAATATTTCCTTTTCTCATTTCTTTTCTCATTTCATTTGTTTGTTTAGTGCATGCGCACTAGAAATTCTAATTTTCCAAATAATTCAAACGTAACCATTCCGAGACGTCAAAATAGAGGACGTGCTCCAAACATAGTCGAACCCGAGCTTCGTACTATCGTTGAAGTTGCACCAATGGCGGAACGTACAATGGAAGAGCTGCTCCGTGCACCCACGGAAGGGTATGGAGAAGCTATCGTTTTACCAGAAATTAATGCGGATCACTTTGAAATCAAGACGAATTTGTTACAACTAGTTCAAGCTAACCCGTTTCACGGATATGAGAGGGAAAATCCCCATGCTCATATCAATAGTTTCAAAAGGATTACCTCGACTTTACGATTTAGAGATGTGTCGAATGATGTTATTAAGCTTATGATGTTTCCATATTCGCTTGAGGGGAACGCTAGATTGTGGTACGAGAAAGAACCACCAAATTCGATCTTGACTTGGGAGGATCTCGTAACCAAATTTGTGAATCAATTTTTCCCTCCTTCAAAAACCACTCACTTAAAGAATGAAATTTCTCGTTTTACACAAAAATTCGAGGAAACTTTTAGTGAGGCATGGGAACGATTTAAGGAAATGCTTAGAGCTTGTCCTCACCACGGATTTACGGAGTTAACTCAAGTTGATACCTTTTATAACGGTTTAAATGAGAACGATCAAGACTCCTTAAATGCCGCGGCGGGTGGAAATCTTTTGAGTAAGACGACTAGAGAAGCGTTGAACATAATTGAGAACAAATCAAAAGTTCGTTATTCACGTAATAAATCGAATGTTTCTAGGATGAATACGACTTCTAGGGAAAGTGTTAGTAAAACGGATGAGAGAATTGATAAGCTTGCAGATCAAATTTTGACCTTAGTCGAGAATGATTCTAAAAAAAGTTGTCACTCCCGGCTCCGGTTAAAGCGGATGAGAAATAGTGTTACTTTGTAGGGGGCCTCAGGCTTGGTACAATTGTCCGAATACCGATAACAATCAAGCTAGTGTTTGTGCGGCAACGGGTTCTTACAATCAAGTTAACCCTCCAAACCGTGTTAGTAATCAAATGGCACCACAAGGTTTTGCTCCGGTGCAAAACAATGGTCCAAAATAGTTTAATCAAAAGTCAAAGGTCAAAGAAATAATTTAATTCGGGAAATAATTTCATGGAAATCAGGTTTCAAAACGAAAATACTCATGGCTCCGAATTATCCAATCAAGATTTCAAAACCAACCTTTTCAAGTCCAAATATCAAGATCAACAAGAGTTTTCAAAATGAATTTTCAAGTTACAAGAGGAATAACGACCAAATGATGAGAAACATGCAAAATCCAATCAACTCGTGAAAGGAGACCTTAAGAAGGAAATTCACAACACGCTAAAATCTCAACAAGCCGTCCATGATGAATCAACAAACTACTTTTACAAAATACTTTGCAAAACATGATATGTGGAGTTTCAAAACCAAGCCTCACTTCGGGACTCTTTCAGTAATACCATTCAAACCCGAAGCGTGAGATGGAAAGCGATCAACTACCAAGTGGTGTTGCTAACGAGGTACCTCGATTCCTACAAATCCATTCTCCTAAAAAGTACGAACGAGAAACAGAGGAGACAACTGAATACTGAGCAATCTAAATTTCCTAAGGAAGTACCGCTTAGAATCCTACCACCGGTTTACCTCCTTTCTATTCCGGAACCTGAAGTTCAAGTTTACCTAAACTGAATAACCATATCCATCACGATGTATAGGATCAAAGTCCCTGACAAAGCTTCGAATCAAATGGAGATATCTTCAAACTTTCAAGATTTGTGCTTCGACATTAGTTTTGCGGATGCTTTACTTTTAATGCCAAGATTTGCTCCTACAATTGAGAGTTTACTTATGAATAAGGACAAATTGCTTGAGTTAGCTAAGATACCGTTGAACAAGAATTGCTCGGCGATGCTCCTCAAGAAGCTTCCCGAAAAGCTAGGAGATCCCGACAAGTTTCTTATACCATGTAATTTCCCAGGAATGGATGTATGTCACGCTTTAGCCGATCTTGGCGCGAGCATAAATCTTATGTCTCTTTCTATTTGGAAAAAGCTATCCTTACCCGAACTTACACCAACTTAGATGACTTTAGAGTTAGCGGATCGATCGATTACTCGTCCTAAAGGAGTCGCCGAAGACGTTTTTGTTAAAGTTGGAAAATTTCACTTTCCTACCGACTTTGTTGTTGTTGATTTCGAAGCCGATCCTCTAGTTCCTCTCATACTTAGGAGATCCTTTTTGAGGATCGGTTGTGCTTTAATTGATGTTTATGGAGAAGAAATAACCCTTCGAGTTGACAATGAAGCCGTCACTTTTAATCTCAATCAGACTATGCGATACTCCTCGACATATGATGAATAGCATACAATAAACCGTATTGACTTCATAAATACTTGGTTTTTTTATAATCTTCGGGTGCAATCCCACTACGTCTTCGACACAATATCGTTCTTCAACTAACCCCTTTCGTTACTCCTTTTGCGAGGAGGAGATTTTATCCTAAAAGAATTGGAGACTTTTCTACAAACTCCGAATGAGTTTACGGATTTAGATGATGATTTCTATGACACGGAAGGAGATATTCTTTATCTTGAGCAATTGTTAAATGAAGACCTATCTCCATCTCCGACCCTAAAGAAGAATGAAGACCTTAAGGAAGTGACCAAGGCAAAACCTTTAATTGAAGAACCTCCAGAATTAGAGTTAAAAGATTTACCGTCTCACTTGGAGTATGCTTACTTAGAAGAAAACGACAAGTTACCCGTAATTATTGCAAAAAGTTTAAAAGATAATGAAAAAGAAGCTCTTTTAAAAGTGTTAAAATCTCATAAACGGGCCATTGCTTGGAAAATCACCAACATCAAGGGTATCGACCCTCGTTTTTGTACACACAAAATCTTGATGGAGGATGATTACAAACCCACGGTTCAAAGTCAAAGATGGGTTAACCCAAAAATTCACGAGGTAATAAAAAAGGAGGTCCTAAAACTTCTTGATGCCGGTATGATTTACCCAATCTCCGATAACCCATGGGTTAGTCCAGTGCATTATGTTCCCAAGAAAGGAGGAATAACCGTTGTTGCTAATGAAGAGAATGACTTAATTCTGACACGTTCAGTTATCAGGTGCAGAGTTTGCATTGACTATAGGAAGTTAAATGAAGCAACTCGAAAAGATTGTTTTCCATTGCCATTTATGGATCAGATGATAGAAAGATTAGCCGGAAATGAGTTTTATTGTTTTCTAGATGGATTTTCAAGGTATTTCCAAATACCAATAACCCCATGACCAATAGACAACTACTTTTCACAGCCGTATGCAACTTTTCGTGTACCGTCGCATACCTTTGATTTGAGTAATGCCTCCCGTACTTTTCAACGGTGTAGAAGGCATATCCATGATATGAAACGAAAAAACTATGGAAGGATTTATGGATGAATTCTGGGTTTTTTTGGGATAGTTTTTGATTCATGCCTCTCCAATTTAGAAAAGATGCTAAAACGGTGTGAAGACACGAATTTAGTTCTTAATTGGGAGAAGTGCCACTTTATGTGTAGAGAAGGAATTATGTTAGGGTATAAAATTTCAAAATCGGGAATTGAGGTTGATCGTGCTAAAGTCGATGTTATCGCTAAGCTACCTCACCCGACTACCGTAAAAGGTGTTAGGAGATTCCTAGGTCATGCGGGTTTTTACCGATGTTTTATCTAAGACTTTTCCAAAATAGCTAGACCGATGACTCACCTTCTTGAGAAGGAAACACCGTTTGTGTTTTCTAAGGATTGTATTCATGCTTTTGAGACTCTTAAAAAGAAGCTTACCGAAGCTCCGATCTTAGTTGTCCCGGATTGGAACCTACCTTTCGAACTCATGTGTGATGCAAGCGACTTTGCGATCGGTGTGGTTTTAGGACAACGAAGATCGAAGCACTTTCAGCCTATACATTACGCTAGTAAGACAATGACCGAAGCTTAAATTCTTTACCTACGACAAGAAAGAAATTGTTAGCCAAAGTGTGATGATTTTGAAAGTTTCGGGGCCATAACTTTGTCTTATCTAAAAGCGTAGTGTATACGGATCACTCGGCTTTAAAATACCTTATGAACAAACAAGACGCCAAGCCGAGGTTGCTCCGGTGGGTTCTCCTCCTACAAGAATTTGATATCACCATCCGTGATAAAAAAAGGAAGTGAGAACCTTGCGGCGGATCATTTATCTAGACTTGAGAATCCTCATAAGGATGTGTTAGAAAATAAAGACATAAATGAAAATTTTCCTTTAGAGACTCTTGGTGTAATATCAAATGGAAGTACCCCATGGTTTGCGGACTATGCAAATTTCCATGCAGGGAATTTTATCATCAAAGGAATGACAACTCAACAAAAAAGAAAGTTTTTCAAGGACGTTAAACATTATTTCTAGGACGATCCCTATCTTTTTCGTATATGTGCGGATCAAATCATTCGACGGTGTGTGCATGGGCAAGAAGCTAATGATATCCTTAAAGCTTGTCATGAAGGACCCACCGGGGGCCATCATAGTGCCAATCTCACCGCTCGAAAAGTATTTTGATGCCGATTCATTTTGGCCTACAATATCGAAATGCCCATGAACAATATGAAATCTTGTGATACGTTTCAAAGACAAGGCAAAATTTCACAAAACAGAACGAGATGAAATTCCACAAACGCTATCCCCAAGTTTGTGAAATTTTCGATTTATGGGTACTTGATTTCATGGGACCATTTCGTCCTTCACATGGAATAAATACCCGCCTCAAGCTATGATTATCTTTCGAAATGGGTTGAAGCAAAGGCGCTCCCCACAAATGATACTAGAGTTGTAGTCAAGTTTTTGAAATCCCTTTTTGCCCGATTTGGTACACCTAGAGCTATTATAAGCGATCGTGGGACCCATTTTTGTAATGATCAGTTTGCTAAAGTAATGTCTAAGTATAGGGTCAATCATCGTTTAGCTACCGCTTACCACCCTTAAACGAGCGGTCAAGTGGAGGTGTCCAATCGCGCTTGAAACGTATTTTAGAAAGATAGTTGGAGAAAACCGAGCACGTGGGATCCAACAAACTTGATTGACGCTTTATGGTCATTTCAAACTGCATTTAAAAGGCACCGTGATTGGTTTTGTACGCCTTACAAACTATTGTACAAAAGTCATTCCATTTACCTACGATTAGAAGCATAAGCATAAAGGGCTTTGAACATGCTAATTTCGATTTAAAACCGCGGTGATCACCGTAATCTCAACATGTAATGAACTTAATGAGCTTCGTGATCAAGCAATACTAGAATTCCCTATTAGGATTTATAAAGAGAGAGACGAAAAAGCTACACGACTCAAAGATCAAAAACTGATTTTGAATGTAGGTGATCGAGTTATTACTCTCCAACTCTCGTCTTAAGATAATTTCTCTGGAAAGCTTAAAACTCTTGGTCAGGACCTTCACCATCACCAAAGTTTTTTCCATACGGAACCCATTGAGTTTATATCAACCTGATGGTCCCAAACTTTAAGGTGAATGGACATCGAGTGGAAGGCATTCCTTCGTGAGGGGACAATACCACCCAAGGTAGTCCAGGATCTCCCACACTCTCCAATGACGACTGAATTCGGGGATCGAGGTCAAGCTATAGACTCGGTTACCAAAAACAAAGCAGTCTTCGTGGAGGCACCCTATGCTTATCCTTCTATTTTCTTTCTTATTTCTATTATGATGTGAGGAGGCTTGTACTCTTCCGATTCTTGTTGTTTGTGCTTATGATTTTTGTAGGATTGAACCAAAATTTTCTAAAGACTCGTGTTCGGTGTTTTGTTCCGGTCGACTCGAGCTTCCTAGCCTTTGCTTGACATTAGTTTGGGAAATCCAATATCCTAGATTATTATCGACTAACATTTATCTTCTAGCATACATGATAAACTGCTTGAGATTTTTGTGATACTTTCTCCATGCTTGGGTTATGCATTTGACTTTTTGAATTCTAGTATATGTTTAAGCTTAGATTAGGAAACATTGAGGACAATGTTTAATTTTAGTATGGGGTAGTATATCTTCGATATGATCTGGCCTACTTTTGCCGTTGTTCTCACGTACCCCATTTTTCCCACAAAAATTTTAAATTATTTTTAAGTCTTAATATCTAGTTTATTGTTTATATGTATAAAAAAATTTGAAGAAATATAAAATAGTTGACACGAATGTAGGTTTTCCGTTGGTGAGAACGGAAAGTAAATTTTGACCCGACTGGTTTTATATCTTAGTTTCTCCTTAACTGAAAAATAGATTGATTTTGCTAATATTTTATACAAGGAGCTATAAAACGCAAGTCTAGCTTGAAAAGGTCAAGACTTTGCAAGTTTCCATAATTGATTTTAAATATGCGAAGATCGATTTATTAGAGTTAAGATTGTTGCCAGTCAATGTGACTTGTTAAAGAGCCAATCTTAATTCATTAGGCTAAGTATTCACAAATTTCTTTCTTAGAAATTTTAAATTGTGAAGAACAAGAGATGATAGAGTAGAGTATAAGTTTTGATGCTAAACATACAATAGTTGGATTTCTTTAAGGCTCATAAGTGTTAATTCTCCCATTAGCTTGTTTCACCGTTATATATAATTGTTTAATAAATAGAGTTGTGCGATTTTTTGGTTAATAATTACTTAATAGAAGTTTTCTTTAGTTCCTTTGTGATTAAGACGAGTACACATCAAGAATACTTAATTTGGCATACTATATGTATCACATTAATAAATATTTTGCTTATCCCTTAAAGAGCCTTAGGGTATATGGGGTAAGTAAAATTAATAAGTGAAATTATAGCCTTATTCATTCCTTAAAGAGCCTTAGGGTATATGGAATGGATATTGTTGCTTAATTTTTGTCTTGTTTGTACCTTAAAGAGCCTTAGGGTATATGGTGCAAATAAGATTAGTCCATTTATGTCTTAAAGAGCCTTAGGGTATATGACATGAATGGTGCCTTGCTTAAGTAACCTAATAAAAGCCAAATTTTGGTCGCCTCGATGTGGACTTTAATCTTGATGACATTGGTTTCTTTTGAAAAGGGCTAGAAACTAATTTTTGCAACTTTACCGTTACGCTTTATTTTCGGAATTAATAAGTATAGAAATAAAGTCTTAAAGAGCCTTCGGGTATATGACTTGAATTAAATCTTGAGATACAAAATAAGGAATAAGGGAGGAAAAGTAAGTACACAATTAGCTTTTATGAGTAGTGTTAGCATCATAACTTATATTTTACAATGATCTTGTTTTTAAGCTTGGCTTGGCGAAGTGAAAATCGAGGACGATGAATTTGGACACTTTGATGTGCTTTTTGTTCCATGATCCTAAAAGTTATCAATGAATAATGAAAACAATGCATTATGTCACACATGAATAAGTTGTAGATTGTAGGATATAAATCATAAAAATCTTAAAAATAGAAAAAGTTTTGAAAAATAGGAAAATGGGGTGTTTTATAACTTGTGACTTTTTAACTCTCCCCACGAAAGTCTTTGCTACTTTTCAAAGGATTAGTTTGGAGAGGTTTTGAGGTATTTGGTTTTAGGGCATATAATATTGCATGAGGACACGGCAATCACTTGGTTTGGGGAATTTTAATATATGAGAAATCACATATCCTTATTATACCAAAAATGGCTCTTAAATGATCAAAATATGCAAAAATATGCTTGTGTTTGTGTATTTTGTTGTTGTGTATGGTAGGTACGGAATAATCAAAAATCACAAAAATGCGTCAAAGAGCGACAAACACAGACACGAGATGGAATAATGTACAAGAGCCGGGAGTTTGATAGCAATGGTCTACACAAAGGTCTTCAAAGTCAAGTCTTGGTCAACAATGGTCAACTTACAAAATGACAAAATCCTTAAAATACCATAAAAACCCTTAATGTTAAATCATAATTGACAAATAGTCCCTAAACCCTAACACTGTTATCTCCTTTTTATTAAAGAGATAACGGTCGTTATCTCTTTTAACTAAAAAAAACCTTAAAACCTTATAACCAAGCCCATTTAACCAAACCGTGGCCCATTCCTTTTATATCCGGGCCCAAGTCAAACCCTCACACCACGCGTCAAACAACGGTATAAAAAGAAAAGAAAAGGGCGTGAAATACCGTTTTTACTATTCTTCGTCTTCTTCAGTTTAACCTCGCATCAAATCAAAGGGTAAAATGCAATTAATGACATGGCTAAAAGATTCGAGTGCTATGTTACATGTCAGCAAAAGGAAACGTCACAAGAGCTCATGATTGGTCAAGAAGGGTCAAGGAATGACATGTTGGAAGCAAAGAAGCACATATGGAATGGATTTTTACACTAAAACCAAGCCAAAAGAAGCACAAAACTTCTGACACAAGGATTGCCACGCTGGCAATCCGTGTGAGCACATTTAATCCAACAGACATAAGATGGGATCCAATGATTGTAATTAAATGGAGGGTTGAGATCAAGACTGAAAAGAGCATGTAAAAGGACCTAGAAGCATCCTCTCAGCCTATAAATAGAAGACCTTCTCACTCACAAGAGCATCCTCTTTTTCCTTTTTCAGTTTTTAGTAGCTTAATGTTTAGCTTATTTTATTGTAATTTTTCTACTTATGGTTTTTAGTCAATTGTAATCTCCTTTTCAATACTTTGTACTCATTTCAGTCATTAATAAAAGTTTGATTTTCATTTAAACTCTTTTGCTAATTCTAATTTCACTTTTATGCAAAATAATGGATTAAGCTCTATTACTGTTTTCATAAGCTCATACTAATCATAAGCTACTATAAGCTCTCTTATAAATTTGATTATCCCTTGGAATTAGATGGCTGCTAGATGATCAAGTTTGGTAATAGTCCTTGAAGGTCAAGAGTTAGGCTAGATTAGGGAATTGGTTTTGCTTATAGCTATAAGCTATAAGTTGTTTGCATAAGCTATGTTTGAGCAAACAATCCCTATTTAGTTGGGATTTCAGGTTATACATCATTTACTTTTTTGTCTTTAATATTTTAGTATAAATCTATTTATTAGCTTATTGTTTGCTAAATCTGCTTATTTGATTGCTTATTTCTGATTAGTATAGTTCACTTATGCTTATTATAGTTGTCTTATGTTCATAGTTCTTAATGATTAGTTTTAAATCATTAGTTTTCTATAATCTGTCTTAAAATCTGTCATAAAAACCAAAAATATTAGTTTAGCTTATAGCTTATCGTTCTGGCTTATTAAGTTGTTTAAATCTGTTTATTATGTTTGTTAATAGCCTATTAATATCTAGTATTTGATAATTGTTCATTAAATTTCAATTTTATAAGCTTAAAATGGATTTTGAAGAAAATAAAGGGGTGTTTGGCATAGCAGTACTAACTGAGAGTTAGTACTGCTAGTGGCCTTTGCTACTTTTAAATTGAATTTAAATCCAATCTCTAGGTTTATAAGATTAAATTTTAGGTGTTCTGATGGTTTATATCAAGTTTTCTTTAGATTATTAGTTAATAGTTAGAATCTGTTAGAATATAGATAGTAGGATAATCATTTTAAGCTTATTTGGTTTCTAGTTGTTATTATTGCTTCATTTGCTCTTTATTAAAGTTTTTTGTTAGTAAGATTGGTAGCCTGCAATAGTTGGATTTAGGTTTTGATTCACTTTAATGGTCAATTGCATTAGCAGCTTTAATAGATAAACAGCCACTTTCTAGCTTAATTTTTAGATGGTAATAGTAGTTTTTAGCCTTTGATTTTCATAGCATAAATAGTTTGTAGGTCATTAATCATCTATTTCATCTTGCTTTTTCATAATAAGCTTATTTGTCTATCTGTTCTTGAGCTTAAAATCTGTTTTTTGACTTTTCAATTTAAAAAAGTAAACTCAGCATGTTTTGAGTGTTTACGTGTTTTATCACAAGCTTTATTCCAATAATCTCCTGAATTTCAAAATGGTTTTAAAAAAGTTTGTTCTAGATAGTTTTATTATACATAATTTTAGTAAATATAAGCTCTTATAGCCTTAAGGTTTTTTGAGCTTATTGAAAATTAAGCTCAAAGTCACCCTTAGGGACTGTCTGGGATTAGCAGTTCTTATTAAGTGCTTATCAGAAATTTATGGCTTATTGCTTTGGGATTTTGTTTAATTTTTTGCTTTATCAAGCTTATTAGGTTAGCTTAAATTAGCATCTAGCTTATTAAGGTCAGTTGTAGCTTATTTTAGCTTTTCTTAAAAAAATTTCCAAAAACTCAAAAACAGTAGCAAGTAGCTTTTTCAGGTAGCTTTTTAACTGCTTATTTGAATTTCAAAATGTCTTTTGTTTGCTGTTTCTAGTAGTTTTTTGGCCAATGTTTAAGTAGGTGTAGAGCTTTTTGCCATAAGGATCCAATAGCTTATATAAAATTAAGCTAAAAGTTACTTGATTTCCTGTTTTGAACTCAGTTTGGCATAAGTGCTTATTTGAAGTTTTTCAGCTTATGGCTTTTTTTTTGCTTAATTTTTGCTTAGTTTTGCTTAATAGGTTAGTGGTAGCTTTTATAGTTTAAGTTTAAGCTTATATAGTTTTTTCTAGCTTAAGTCATTTAGTGAAAAAGCCCAAAATTCTTTTAAGACATTTCTGTTTGTTCTATAAGCTGTTTTTCAGCTTATTTTTTATTTTGAAAAAAGTTATTTTTACAAAAGAAGCTTATTATAAGCTGTTTAACAAATTTGCTTTTTAAAGTTTTTGCAAAAAAAAGAAAGATGGAAGTCGGGGGTGAGCAAGGCTCGAACCCCCGACCTCAACACCCTCAACCTTTTTAAAGCCTCAACACACACACCCTTACCAACGCGCCTTGGGGACTTTTTCATTCTTACTTTGCAATATTAATCTTCTATACACATTTTGCTCTATTTAGCTTATTAGGCGTTTTAGGCTTATTTGACAGCTTATTTGATAAGCTGAGTTCCCGAGTTTATTTTTCTTAGATTCTACATTGTTCAATCTACTTTTGCTAATTTTTTTCAGAATTTTTATAAATAATTTAGCATTTTTAAACATTTAATTTCATTAAAATCGTTTTTAATTCATAAAAAAATATAAAAAAGTCAAAAAAATATAATTCTTTTTTAGAAAATTTTCTTTTGACATTTAGAACCTAGGAAAATTAGATTAGCGTTCGTAGGGTTAAAATTGCAAAATCTTGTCTTCTAAAGAACGGGATTGAATCCCGTTCTTATTTTTAGTGATTTTTAGCTTAAAACTCTTTCGTTTTTTTTTCTAGTTTTCTTTGTCCTAGCTTTTTAGTCAATTAAAACTTATAAAAACCAAAAAGATCATTGTAGGACTTAAATTTTATTGATTTAGGTTTTTTTAAGGTCCCATTTAGGATTCTCGAATTGCATTTTTAGTTAAAATTTAATTTCCCGTTATTGTAGTTAAATTTAATTGTCTCTTTATTTGTTCCATATTAGGATTATAGAAAACAAATCATCTTTGAACCAATTCAAGTCATTATCCAAATAACAAACGAGGTCTCAATTTCATAAGTCTTTGGGAAAACGACCCGGTAATCACTTACCGGTTTCTTACGTGTGGTATTTTTGTGAGGATTTTTGCTCTAAATCTTTGTCCTCAAGGATTTTTAGTAAAGTTCTTTATACTTTGATATTATTACGTATAAAATTGAACGATCAATTTTTGGCGCCGCTGCCGGGGATTTGTGATTAAGATTCCTTCGTTTGCAGTTTGTTGATCGTGATTTGGAGAACCTTTCGTCTTCGAAAGTTACGCTTTTGAGAAAATAAAAAATATATATTAAAAATATAAAAAGTAAAAAAATATTTTTCTTTTCTTTTTAGTATAAGTAGAAGATTATTAAATAAGAAAAATACAAAAATATTTGTTCTTCCGAATTTTTTTTTTTGATTTTTCTCGTGAATTCATTAATATAAGAAATAAAAAAAATTAACAAAGTT
This sequence comes from Tanacetum coccineum, assembly GCA_026074375.1. Classification (NCBI taxonomy): domain Eukaryota; kingdom Viridiplantae; phylum Streptophyta; class Magnoliopsida; order Asterales; family Asteraceae; genus Tanacetum; species Tanacetum coccineum. The sequence continues at coordinate 19,511 of BQNB010005580.1, forward strand.
GGTAAAAGAACACCAACAAATAATACTTTCAATTGAAGTATTATCCATCAATAAGTTCCCGAACCAAAGATTAAATTTTTTTTACCGTTTGTGTCACTTACGAAAAAGGCGCACCTCTTTTGTAAAATTTATTTTACTTAAGAGAGTTACCCTAAGTTTGTTGATTATTCGGTAAACAAAAATATTTCCTTTTCTCATTTCTTTTGTTTGTTTAGTGCATGCGCACTAGAAATTCTAATTTTCCAAATAATTCAAACGTAACCATTCCGAGACGTCGAAATAAAGGACGTGCTCCAAACATAGTCGAACCCGAGCTTCGTACTATCGTTGAAGTTGCACCAATGGCGGAACGTACAATGGAAGAGCTGCTCCGTGCACCCACGGAAGGGTATGGAGAAGCTATCGTTTTACCAAAAATTAATGCGGATCATTTTGAGATTAAAACAAATTTGTTACAATTGGTTCAAGCGAACCCGTTTCACGGTTTAGAGAACGAAAATCCTCATGCTCATATCAATAGTTTCAAAAGGATTACCTCGACTCTACGATTTAGGAATGTGCCAAACGATGTGATTAAGCTAATGATGTTTCCATACTCGCTTGAGGGGGCTGCTAAAACTTGGTACGAGAAAGAACCTCCTAATTCAATCTTGACTTGGGAGGATCTCGTTACCAAATTCGTGAATCAATTTTTCCCTCCCTCGAAAATGACTCACTTAAAGAATAAAATCTCTCGATTTACCCAGAAATTCAATGAGTCTTTTAGTGAAGCGTTGGAACGATTTAAGGAAATGCTTAAAGCTTGTCCCCACCATGGATTTACAGAGTTAACCCAGATAGATACTTTCTATAACGGTTTAAACGACAACGATCAAGACTCTTTAAATGCCGCGGCGGGTGGAAATCTTTTGAGTAAGACGACTAGAGAGGCGTTGAATATAATTGAAAACAAATCAAAACTGCGTTATTCACGAAATAAACCAAATGCTTCTAGGATGAATACGACTTCAAGGGAAAATGTTAGTAAGACGGATGAGAGAATTGATAAGCTTGCGGATCAACTTTCGACCTTAGTCGAGATTGTTTCTAAGAAAGCTGTCACTCCCGCTCAGGTTAAATCGCGTAAGTTAAAAATTAGCGTTCAATGTAAACGGGCATCAAACAATTAAATGTTTACATCAAGCAAGAGTTATATAATTATTTTGAGAATAATTATTAACTTTTTTCATTTTATTTTTATCGAATGCGTAAAGTGTATACGTTTCGCGATAAATTGCGTTTAGGCACTCCCGGAACCACGAAAACTTTTCTACGCTTCAACAAATACCCACTTTTATACCCAATACATAAAGTTTAGTCAAATATAGCATGTACATCTCTTTTATGCCACCGCTCTCACACCCTTGCAATAAAAAAAAGAAATTAAGAAAGTTTACACACTTTGCTCAAATGTACATCTCTTGCATTTAAAACCAAGCCATCCTTTGTCTCCTTGACAAACATTCTTCCTTAAGACCCTCACCTTGTCTTTGAATACTATTGCAATCTTTTTTGACCATCTACATCTTATATACATGCATTACTAGCAAGGATAACACATACATGCATAAACACTAAGAGAAAAATTCACAATACTCCCTTGGTCACACATACAAACCCACGGCTCATATAGGGCTCCCAAACAAATCCATACAAAATTTTATACAACCTATACCCTTCTATACACATCCATTATAAGACATTCTAAGGTATTTCCAACCATTGAATCACCATTTCCAAGTGTTACTCAAGTGAAAGAAAGCTAGGGTTTTTATTAAGGAAAGCTAGGGTTTCTTTGTGCAAGCTTGGATTTTAAGGCTAAACAAGGGTTTAGCATTTGTTCATCATCATCATCATACATCTTAAGGTCTACTAGAACTCTTTTATTCTTGTAAATCTTTCATTGATATGCATATGTTATATCTATTTTAGTTAAATCACCATTTAAGTTTTTATTCATGAAAATGAAGTTTTCACTAGTAATGATCATTTTGTATACTTACATATATATGGTGTTATTACTTATATCACACTAAAAAGGATGAGAAAATATTGTATCAAGTTATTTTGGTATAAAAATGATTATGAGTTAATTAGGGCTTTTAATGGTTTATTAATATGTTTCAAGTTAAAGAAATACAAATGACATGTTGAGGTTAAATATGGACTTATATTGATGTTATATGATCATTAAAATAAAGTTATAACATGATGGGAAGACTTATATGCTAATGGTTATTGTATAAAAATAATCATATGTAAAACTAGTAATTTATGGTAAATATTAAAGTTATGGTTTGTAACTATATTGATGGTCTTATAAAATTTGGACATATGAGGACTTGGATGGACAAATGGACTTTTATTATATGTATCATACATGACATATATGAAATATAAGACTAGTGGTAAAAGTTATAAAGTGCAAATAAGGAAACAAGGCTTGATTTTGGACTTATGAAAGATATTCACACATTCTGTCCAAAATCGTGTATAAGACATACTTATTTTATTTTTTTTATTAAGAATAATAAATTCACGACAAATCCAAAAAGGTAAGAAACTTGTCCAAACGGATTAATAAACGAAAAAGGTTACGGTAAAAACAATTATACGTTTAATAAACCGGAGTCGTAAATCAAATTTTTATAAAACATTTTATAAATTATAATAAACAGCAAGTTGTTGATATTTTAACAAATTATATATATTTTAGGATTCCAAAATACAAGAATCGTAAAATTTTTCATTAATAACGAACGAGGTAATGAATTTCTCAAGTTTACGACAATTAATACATTTATAAAACTATTTTTAAAAGAAGTTACTGCGTACAAGACAGAAAGGTGTAGATTTATTGAAAACCATATAAAATATGAACTTTCAAATACGAGATCGTGCTCGTAAAGAATCGTTAAAACGGAGCCTATAACGATAAAATACTACAATTACGGGTTTTACGACAACAAATACGTTTTAAAAAAAAATTACGTCTGATGTGAACATAAAAGTTACTGTTTCACCAGAGGGTCGAAATATGGAAAATGACAAATTATAGATAATCGTCTTTAATACGAAAAGATGGCATAAGAAAACGCAAGAAACGGATTAGAAACGAGAAAGTTATGACGATTTTACCAAAAGTATGTTTATAAACATTTTAATTTTATAAACATGTTTTCACTTAAACATTTAGAAGGTGGATTAAGCTATATAGACATATGCATGGAGTGAGTACTTAATGTGATTAGTACTTAATACGACCTTAAATTTAATTAGGTTGCTTTGATCAATTCCGCGTGGCGCTTTATTTTTGCTATAAAACTTGGCATAACCACTCAAGGTGAGTTCATAGCCCCACGTTTTACATGTTTTTGTTTTATAAAGTTTTTGGGTGAAAAACATGCAATGCTTTACAATTGGACACAAGTGGTTAAGTTTCATATTATGATTACGTGTTGCCTAAGAGAGCGATAACCCATATCTGAGCCCATTTCATGAACTGTCAATTGCGGATTAAGATGCGCGAATGTTATTAATAGATCTATTGGGTTTGACAACCCCGTTCGGGTGATTAGCTATCACTAGACAAACGAACGTATACCATGTCGAATATAGGATGTTGCGGGTTAGAACATCACCACGGGCAATGTAGGCCATTAATTTGGCATCCATACACGTCAAGCTTCAGTGTCATGAGCTTAGAGCAACGTAATTACATTTATATGATGTCTGCATCTGTTGCATTTCATATACTGGAGATCTTGTGGTCCTACAATATATGATTTATCAAACCTATGAATTCACCAACATTATTGTTGACGTTTTAAAGCAATGTTTTTCAGGGGATCAATAAGCACAAGGTGCGATGGATACATTGGTGGTTTTGATTTGGATGTCATGCATTAAAGATTTTGTCGCATTTCATTTTGTTATCTGTTATGGGCTAAAAATCTTTGTATTTTGATCAAGTGAACAAGTTAAGCTTCGAGCTTATGTAATAATTACTTTGTTAAATCCAATGTATCGTTTTCAAACGACTTTTTGGTCGTTCTATATATCTCTTGTGTTTATTGCAACTGAAAGTAACACGCCTCTGACCCTGTTCCGTTGCGACCAATTTGGTGGGTGTATACAGATTGGTACAAGAGCCAAGGTTATAGAGAACCAGGTCAAATGTTTTTGCTGGACTATAACCGTTTTCAAACAACGAATTCATACAACGGGGTTTTACACGGGACATACATATGTGCATACATTCATGCATACACTACTTGTTGCATTAGTTGGTTGGACTAGATGCATTCATAATTGATATACATGTTATGATATAAAATGGTATATACAATAAGAGTCTAATATAAATACAAATATAAGCTATTTTGAATTTTCAGATTCAGTCATGTCAGATTCGGATGAATCAGGGTTACACACACAGAGGTTTCCAGTCCATTTAGGAAATCTATCAGACATAGGATCACCGAGAGCCGATGATCATGGAGTTCTTGAAGCTACCTTTACATGCCAAAGGACCCAAACTTGGAGGCGCTCTTCAGGCACCACCCTCTCCAGATTACGTGCCTGGCCCTGAGGAGCCAGAGCAGGCACCACTTTCACCAGATTATGTTCCAGGTCCAGAGCATGCTGATGATGAGATCGTTGCTGAGGATCACCCCCCCGCCCCCGCCGATGCTGATGATGCCTCACCTCACTGTACAGTCACCTGATTACTGTTCTAGGAGACTGATCTCATAGCAATCGGAGGAGGATGACGATGAGGACCCTGAGGAGGATCCTATCGACTATCCTGCTGATGGAGGAGATGACGGAGATGATGAGATGGACATCGAGGAGGATGAGGACGATGATATGGACATCGATGCAGATGAGGAGGATGAGGATGATGAGATGGATGTTGAGGTTGATGAGGAGGCGGAGGAGGAGCACCCAGCTCCTGCCTACCCTGTAGTTGTTGCTTTACCAGCTACTGCCCCGTCTGCAGAGGAGACTGAGCCGTTTGAGACTGATGAGTCTGCGGCCACACCACCACCTCACCCTGCATATCGTATGACAGCTAGGATTACTATTCCAGAGCCATTACCTGTACCAGCATGGTCTAATTCTGAGGTTGCCAGACTGCTTGCTATATCTTCCCCACCAGCATCACCACTATCTCCATGGTCTTCATCACCACCCCAGATTCCTTTCCCACTATCACCACCCTCACCTGTATTGACAGCACCACCTCCTAGTCCTATTCGTTCATTGGGCTATCGAGCTGCCACGATTCGGATGAGAGCTGAGGCTGCAGCTACTTCCCATTCTCTACCATTACCACCACCCTTCATACTCTCCCCCACCAGACCAGATGCACCACCACCCTTGCCTACATCAGCTCCTACTTCATTCCCACCACTATTACTACCCTCTGACCGTCAGAGAGAGGACAGACCCGAGGTTAACCTACCACCTCGGATGGGGTTAGGTATCGCTCTGGGTCCCAGGTATGAGGTAGGAGAGAGCTCCGCCGCTGCTGCTGCTAGACCAGCTGGAGGTCTTAGGGCAGATTACGGCTTTGTTGCCACTATGGACAGGCAGATCAGACGTGACCCAGAGAGATATGTCGGATATGGGATCACGGATTCATGGGATGAGATTGTTGAGACCTTACAGGGAGCTCCAGTTAGTACCGATACAGAGTTGGGTGCACACATGAGAGAGTTTGAGTCTATGGTTAGGCGAGATACAGACGAGATCTACACGAGGTTAGATGACGAGCAGGGACAGAGACAACTATTGGCCGGTCGGGTCAATATGTTGTTTAGAGATAGACGTACTCATGCACATACACGTCAGCTCATGGAGACCGAGGCTGGGATGTCTAGAGAGGCTTGGGGACGGGCGATGGATGCGAGCGATCTTGCTCATGGAGAGGTTATTTCGCTACGCACCACAGTTCATGCACAGATGTTAGAGATCACAGAGCTACAGTCAGCGGATCTTAGGAGACAGAGAGCGATGTCAGATTTGCTAGAGACAGACCACAGGAGGCGTGAGGAGATGAGAGAGTTGAGAGCTGCGGATCGCACTCGACAGCAGCAGATTATTCAGACCTTGACTGTTATGCAGACACTACAGAGAGAGATGGTTCCACTTCAGGGACTGGTCACCACCCTACAGGGACAGGTGACAGCCTTACAGGGCCAGGTGATGACATTACAGGGGCAGGTTACTGCCTTACAGGGACAGCAGGGACCCGCTGGGGGTCCTGCACAGCCGGAGCTGCCAGAGGAGGCTGGTAGCAGTTCTTAGATTAGACTCTATTATGGCTAGTTGTTTTGTATATAGCCTACTAAGTATTACGGGTTTAATCCCGGCTAGTAAGGCTTTAGGTTATTATGCTTACTTTGTAACCTAAACATATGATCATTTTGTATCCAAACCAATCATGTATGTTTTCTAGTTATATATGAAATGGTAGTATAATGTCATGTTTATAATCGAATTTGTGATGAATGAATGTTGATTTGGTTATATCATTGTTAATTACAATTCAGTTGTACATTTCACTGTGTGATGTGATGTGATCTTACATTATTTATCATGGATATGTCATGTCGTAGTTATGATTTTATGAAATCTAACGGATATTGTATTTTCTTATGATTGAAGAAAATGGCACCAAAAAGAGCCACGAGATCAACCCGAGCCCCACCAACTCCAAATGAAACAACCACAACTGTTACTGAGGCACAACTTCAGGCCTTAATTGACCAAGGAGTTGCTGCTGCAATGGCTGAAGCAGAAGCAAGCAGGGCTAGGAATGGCTACAATAGCAATGGTTCAGGACCAAGGCCAGCCCAAACTGCTCGCGAATGCTCTTACTCTGAATTCTTGAAATGCAAACCTTTGGACTTCAAAGGCACTGAGGGAGTCGTCGGACTCACTCGATGGTTTGAGAAAATGGAATCTGTGTTCAGCATTAGCAATTGCCCAGCAACTAGCCAAGTCAAATTCGCCCTGTACCCTTTTAGCAGGTGCTCTAACATGGTGGAATTCCCATGTTATGACTGTTACTCATGATGTTGCATACTCGATGACTTGGGTAGATCTAAAGAAGAAGATGACTGATAAGTATTGTCCACGAAACGAAATGAAGAAACTGGAGGCTGAATTATGGAACTTGAAGGTAATAGGTACTGATGTGGTCAAGTACAACCAACGTTTTCAAGAGCTAGACCCTGATGTTAGAATGTTCCCTGAGGAGGCGGATAAAATTGAAAGGTATGTCGGTGGATTGCTCGACATGATCCATGGAAACATCGTGGCTTCAAAGCCAAAGATAATGCAAGAGGCTATTGAAATGGCCATAGAATTGATGGACAATAGAGTCAGTACCATTGCAGAGAGACAAGCTGAAAACAAGAGGAAGGTTTGGAAACACTTCCAAAATAACCAGGAACCAAACACAACAAACAAAACAAGAGACAAAACACCGGCAGGGCATACACTGCTGGATCGGGTGATAAGAAACCATATGGGGGATCTAGACCCCTATGCCCAAAATGCAATTACCACCATGACGGTCCGTGTGCTCCAAAGTGCTATAAATGTAACAAATATGGTCACATCGCTCGTGACTGTAGGGGTACGGGAAATGCCAACAACAATAACAACCAGAAGGGCACCGGATCGGGTCAGAAACCTACTTGTTAGAATGTGGACTCACACCAGGGCACTTCAAAAAGGAATGTCAAAACTGAAAACAAACAAAGGCAACTGTGTAATCAATGCTAGAATGATAGGCTCCATCGAAGGTGTAATGTGGTTGGAAATGGCGGGGCAAATCCAGACCACGTGCGTTGCTGGTACGTTTCTTTCTAAACAACCGTTATGCTTATGATCTGTTTGATACGGGTGCCAGATCGAAAAGTTTTTGTGTCTACTGCATTTAGCTCCCAAATTGACATCACACCCTCCACCCTAGATCACTATTATGATGTCGAACTAGCTGACGGGAGGATAATCGGGTTAAACACTATACTTAAGGGTTGCACATTAAACTTCATAAACCACCAATTCAACATAAACTTAATGCCGGTAGAACTGGGTAGTTTTGATGCTATAATCGGTATGGATTGGTTGGCGAAGCACCAAGCGGTCATTGCGTGTGCCGAGAAGATTGTTCGCATCCCCTGGAAAGATAATAACCTTAATACATACACGTGATGGAGTACCCAGGAAAATATGACACGATTAAATCATCATTTACTTGCACTAAAAACGCAGAGGTACATGGAGAAAGGGTTTCCTATCTTTCTTTCTCTTCTTGCACATGGTCACTACAAAAGAGATGAAGACAAGATCGGAGAAGAAGCGACTGAGGACGTACACCTCGTTCAAGACTTTCCACTGAAGGATTCCCTGAAGACTTGCCGGGTGTCTTCCTCTCCGACTCGACAAGTGGAGTTTCAAATTGATTTGGTACCTGGTGCCACACCTGTAGCACGGGCACCTTATCAATTGGTGCCTTCCAAAATAAAGGAGTTATCTGAGCAACTGAAGGAGCTATCCGACAAAGGCTTTATAAGGCCCAGTTCCTCTCCTTGGGGAGCTCCGGTCTTGTTTGTCAAGAAGAAGGACGGGTCATTCCGGATGTGCATTGATTACCGGGAACTGAATAAATTAACGGTGAAGAACCGTTATCCGCTCCCAAGAATTGATGACCTATTTGATCAGCTCCAAGGGTCGAGTGTCTAGAACCGTTATCCACTCCCCAGAATTGATGATTTATTTGATCAGCTTCAAGGGTCGAGTGTCTACTCGAAGATCGACCTAAGGTCAGGTTATCACCAATTGAGGGTTCGAGAAGAAGACATTCCGAAGACTGCCTTCAGAACTCGTTATGGCCATTACGAATTTCAAGTTATGCCGTTTGGTTTGACAAACGCACCTGCCGTATTCATGGACCTTATGAATCGGGTATGCAAACCATATCTGGATAAGTTCGTAATTGTCTTTATTGACGATATTCTGATATATTCGAAGAACAAGCAAGAACACAAAGAGCACCTTAAGCTAATCTTAGAGTTGCTTAAGAAAGAGGAGTTGTATGCAAAATTTTCCAAGTGTGAATTTTGGATACCCAAAGTACAGTTCCTCTGTCACGTGATCGATAGTGAAGGAATTCATGTGGATCCAGCCAAGATTGGAAATCTCCTAAGTCACCAACGGAGATTCGTCAATTTTTAGGTCTTGCTGGGTATTACCGAAGATTCATTGAAGGGTTTTCAAAGATCGCCAAACCAATGACTAAGCTTACTCAAAAGAAGGTCAAGTTTGAGTGGGGCGATAAACAAGAAGCAGCTTTTCAACTGTTGAAGCAAAAGTTGTGCAGTGCACCAATCCTTGCATTACCTGAAGGAAGCGAAGATTTCATCGCATACTGCGACGCTTCAAAGAAGGGTTTGGGCGCTGTGTTGATGCAAAGAGAAAAGGTGATTTCTTATGCATCACGCCAGTTAAAAATTCATGAGAAGAACTATACGACTCATGATTTAGAACTTGGTGCAGTGGTGTTCGCTCTCAAGATCTGGAGACATTATTTATATGGAACTAAGTGTACGGTGTTCACCGATCACAAGAGTTTGCAACACATTTTAGATCAAAAAGAGTTGAACATGAGGCAACGCCGATGGTTAGAGTTGCTAAGTGATTACGATTGCGATATTCGTTATCACCCGGGGAAAGCAAATGTCGTTGCTGATGCTTTGAGCAGGAAAGAACGAGAACCACCGTTAAGAGTTCGAGCCTTAGTCATGACTATTAGCTTGGATCTTCCCAAACAGATCTTAAATGCTCAGACTGAAGCGCGAAAACCAGAGAACATTAAGAGTGAAGACGTTGGGGGAATGTTGATTGAAAACGCTAAATTTCCAGAAGCGATTAGAGAACAAAAGTTGGAACCACGTGCGGATGGAACCCTGTGCCTCAATGGCAGGAGCTGGTTACCTTGTTATGGCGATTTGCGGACTGTGATCATGCACGAGTCCCACAAATCAAAATACTCTATTCATCCGGGTTCCGACAAAATGTACCAAGACATGAAGAAGCTATATTGGTGGCCCAACATGAAAGCCGACATAGCCACTTATGTTAGCAAGTGTTTGACCTGTGCTAAGGTCAAGGCCGAACATCAAAGGCCATCAGGATTGTTGGTACAACCCAAGATACCCGAATGGAAGTGGGATAACATCACTAGATTTTTGTCACGAAGCTTCTATAGACTCTTAAGCTATGATACTTTTGGGGTGATTGTGGACCGACTTATAAAGTCTGCGATCTTAACACCGATGAGAGAGACCGTCCTTTAGACTAAATAGCAAGATTTTACTAAAGGAAGTGGTCACGAGACTGGATATACCTGTTTCAATCATTTGTGAACGTGACCGAGGATTCGCATCTAATTTCTGGAGGTCATCAGAACGCTTTAGGTACTAAATTGGATATGAGTACAGCGTACATCATAAACAGACGGGAAAGCGAGGAGGACCATTCAAAACTCTCGAGGATATGTTGCGGGCTTGTGCAATCGACTTTTGGAAAGGGTTGGTTAACATTTGCCATTGGTGGTTCTCATATAACAAAAGCTATCACGCAGCATCAAGGCTCGCACCATTCGAAGCTCTTATGGTCCGAAGTGTCGTTACAACCTGTTTTGTTGGACTGAAGTTGAAGAAGCTCAAATACTCGGTCCAGATGTAATTCAAGAGACCACTGAGAAAATCATCCAGATAAGCAAAGTATGAAGTCCGCCTCGTGATCGACAGAAGGTTACGCAGGACTTGAAGCGCAAAACCAATGGAATTTCCAAGTGGAGACAAATTTATGCTTAAAGTTCGCCTTGGAAAGGGGTTGTACGTTTTGGCAATCGGCGGGAAGTTCATATCCCCTAGGTAAGTTGGTCCTTTTAAGGTGATAGAAGGTTGGAGAAGTTGCTTACAAGCTTGATCTTCTAGAAGAGTTGAGTAGAGTTCATAATACATTTCATGTATCTAATCTGAAAAAGTGTCATGCCGACGAACCATTAGCCGTTCCGTTGGATGGACTTCATCTTGATGACAAGCTTCATTTTGTTGAGGAGCCATTAGAAATAGTGGGCCGAGAAGTTAAACGGTTGAAGAGATGTCGGATCCCATTGGTCAAAGTTCGATGGAACTCCAAGAGAGGTCCCGAGTTCACATGGGAACGCGAAGATCAATTCAAGAAGAAATATCCACACCTCTTCACCAAGACCACACCGTCGTCAAGTGCTGCATCATGAGCCTTGAGGACAAGGCTCGTTTAACGGGGGAAGTCTATAACACCCTGTGTTTTCAAGTCATTGACGACGTCAACAAATCCGCAATGTACCTTTTGTATTGTACATGGTTGCTTGAAATTGTAAACGTTAGGTTAAATCGCGTACGCCAAAAATTAGCGTTCAATGTAAACGGGCATTAAACAATTAAATGTTTACATCAAGCAAGGGTTATATAATTATTTTGAGGATAATTATTAACTTTGTTCATTTTATTTTTATCGGATACGTAAAGTGTATACGTTTCGCGAGATAAATGCGTTTAGCACTTCCCGGAAACCCACAAAAAACTTTTCTACGCTTAAACAAATTACCCCGTTTATACCCAATACCAAAATTTAGTCATATTATCATCATAAGCTCTTATAACCGGATTTAAAGAGAAAGAACAAGAAAATGCAAGTTGAGAACACATTTCCATGTTTTCATGGGATGTTCTCAACTATTAGGGGACATCTACCATTCCTACCATGCTTTGACCAATGACTTAGACCTTGGCCATTCCTAAGACTTCCTATATGTCTCCTTGACTAGTCATGCAAGTTTATTACTTATACATTGCATAAAGAGACTCATACAACATCAACACTTAGAAAAATCAAACCAAAAACTCTCTTTTTCTTCTATAGAGCTCACGGCTCAAAGACTCAACCCAACCAAACCCATACAAAATTTTCTACAATCCATACACTTCTATATACACCTATTCTAAGATATACTAAGGCATTTGCAAGCATTGAATCATCATTTCCAAGTATTTCTCAAGTAAAAGAAAGCTAGGGTTTCGTGAAGGAAAGCTAGGGTTTATTAAGTGCAAGCTTGGTTTTTGTGGCTAAACAAGGGTTTAGTACTAGCACATCATCATCATCATACCTCATAAGGTCTATTTAAACTCTTTATGTTCTTATAATTTTCCACTTTATGCATATGATATTTCTATTTAGCTTAAATCACCATTTAGGTTTTATTCATGAAAATGAAGTATATACTTGAAATGATCATTTTACACACTTATATACATGTGGTGTTATTACTTACATCATGTTAAAAAGGATGAGAAAATATTGTATCAAGTTATTTTGGTGTAAAGATGATTATGGGTTAATTAGGGTTTTCATAGTTTCATAATATGTTTTAAGTTAAAGAAATACATAAGACATGTTAATATTGATTATGGACTCTTAATCATGTTAATAGAACACTAAAATAAAGTCTTATGGAAAGAAATACACTTGTACACACTTGGTTATGTATAAATATGATTATTGACAAAACTAGTAAATTAAGGTTACTTAAGTAAAGTGATGGTTTTAAAGTATGTTAATGGATTTGTTAACATGGATAACTTGGAACATATGAGGACTATTATGGACAAAGGACACTTAATATATGTATGATTTATAAAATATATGATATATGAGACATGTGGTAAAATACAAAAGTAATAAAGTATAAAGAAAAGATCAAAAATGGACTCAACAAACTCAAGCCAACATTCTGTCCAAAAGTCGAATTTTTACATATCCATTTTATATTTTTATAAGATAATACATTTCACGACGATTCCGAAAAGGTAAGAAACTTGTTAAACGGATTAATAACGAAAAAGTTACGTTAAAAACGAGTTATACGTTAATAAACGAAGTCGTAAATGAAATTTTATAAAAACATTTTTATAAAAATTTCAAACAGCAAGGGTGGTATTTTTAATAAAATAGTACACATTTTTAGGAATTCAATATGTTAAAGAATCGTAATTTTTCAATTAATAACGAACGAGTTATGAATTTCGCGAGTTTACGACAATTAATACTTTTATAAAACTATTTTTATAAAAGTTACTATTCATGACAGAAAGTTATATTTTTGTAAACCTCATAAAAATATAGAACTTTCAAATACGAGAACGTCCTCGAAAGAATCATTAAAAACGGAGCTATAACGAATAAAATACGACATTTACGGGTTTTACGACGACAAATACGAATTTTATAAAACTCATGTCTGTCATGAACAGTAAAAGTTACTGTTCATCAGGGGATAAAATTTATGGAAATGTCCAATATCGATTACCGTCTTAATACCGATTAGAGGACATATGAAAGCGAGATCGGGTTAATACGCGAAAGTTCGCAGTTTTACTAAACTGGTTATTATAAACGTTTAAACTTATGAATCACATTTTACCAAAAGCATTAGTTGGTTGATGGAGCCTATATAGAATATTATGTGGTTATCAAAGTACTATATTACTAGGGAGTTTCATAATGAGGCCTCTTCGGATGGCGTTTCGACGAGTTGTTGGATTTACGATTTAAAGTGTCCTAACTCCTCGAACGTCATGTCATGACCTCTTTAATTATGATAAGCGAACGTTAGTCGATGTAACAACTATTAGATTATTATTCAATGTTGTTAGACTAAGTAACTCGGTACTTATACGACCTTAATTTAATTTGGTTGCATTTGATCAATCGCGTGCGCGTTAATTAGATACAACTTGGCATTACTCACTCAAGGGTGTAGTTCATAGCCCACACGTTTTACATGCTTTTTTTGTTTTTACAAAGTTTATGGGGTGAAAAACATGCAATGCTTACAATTGGCAAAGTGGTTAAGTTTCATGTTTGACTTATGTGTTGCCTAAGTCGCGATAAACCATACTGAGCCACATTATCTCATGAACTGTTAATTTCGAGCACGAATGTTATAAATAGATCTATTGGGTTTGACAACCCCGTTCGGGTGATTAGCTATCACTGGACAAACGAACGTATACCATGTCGAATATAGGATGTTGCGGGTTAGAAACTATCAGCAACGGGCAATGCTAGCCATTAATTTGGTATTAATACACGTCATGCTTCAGTGTCATGAGCTTAGAGCAACGTATTACCATTTATTATGATATCTCGCTTCTGTTTGCTATTATTCATACACTTGGGAAATCTTGTGGTCCTACAATATATGATTTATCAAACCTATGAATTCACCAACATATTGTTGACGTTTTAAAGCAATGTTTTTCAGGGAATCAATAAGCACAAGGTGCGATGGATACATTGGTGGTTTTGATTTGGATGTCTTGCATTAAAGATTTTGTCGCATTTCATTTTGTTAACTTGTTATGGGCTGAAAATTCATTGTATTTTGATTAAATCGTGAACAGATTAAGGCTTCGGGCTTATGTAACAACATATTGTGTAATCCAATGTATCGTTTTCAAACGACTTTTTAGTCGTTCTATATATATCTTGTGTTGTTGATTCATGAAGTAACACGCCCCGGACCCATATTCCGCTGCGACTCAATTTGGGGGTGTTACAATTCATATACGTGTTTATATTATAGTACGTACATTACTATAAGGGCCTTGCATATATATGCAAAGATGAGTTTGCATTCTTTCGCATACTCTACAATTACTTATATAAGGGTTATTTATATAAATATTGGAACATTTCTTTAGTCGAGGTAGTACTATAAGCTCGTAGGTCCTAAACGCTACCTAAACATTAAGCTATCAGATATGATATCTTACCATCATTTAATTTATGCCAGGAGCGCATATTCATATTTACCATACATCATCTCACAACACTCTATTTTCAGAGCACGACGAAGATAACTAAACTAATCTAATCTTATTACTCTTCTGATTTTGAAGATAATGCCTCTAAGGAAAGCACCTAGAACCATAACCACACCAGCCATAATAACCAACACCACATCTGTCATTAATGCCCAGCTTCAGGCAATGATTGACCAAGGCGTTGCTGCCGCTTTGGTAACACGTGATGCTAACAGAAGCACGAATGGCGAAGACAACCATAATTCAGGAACGAGTGTCAAAAGGACAGAACGCGTTGCTCGAGAGTGCACTTACCAAGACTTCATGAAGTGCCAACCCCTATTTTTCAAGGGTACTGAAGGGAGTGTAAAATCTATCCTGTGTTTTGAACGGATGGACTGTGGTTTCGCATAAAGAAAATTACTCTATGGATAACAAAATCAAGTTTTCCACATGTACTCTTCCTTGCGAGTTGCTTAACGTGGTGGTAACTCACACGTTAGGACGTTGGTCACGACGTTGCCCTATGCAAATGGCTTGGATGACCTGAAAATAGAAGATGGGACAGGACAAGTACTGCCCGAGGAGCGAGATTAAGAAACTCGAGGTCGAGTTGTGGAATTTGAAAGTAAAAGGTACTGATGTACTAGGCTACAATCAACGTTTCCAGGAACTGGCATTATTGTGTGTCAGGATGTTTTCTGAGGAGTCTGATAAGATTGAGAAATATGTTGGTGGTCTGCCCGACATGATTCACGGAAGTGTTATGGCATCAAGGCCGAAAACAATGCAGGATGCTATTGAAATGGCAACTGAACTGATGGACAAAAAGATCAGCACTCTTGCTGAACGTCAAGCTGAGAATAAGAGGAAACTTGACAACAACAACCAAGCTCAACAACAATCTCCCAAGAGACAAAATGTGGCTCAAGCTTACGCCGCTGGGACTGGTGAAAGGAAGGAGTATGCTGGAACTCTTCCATTGTGCAACAGGTGCAAGCTGCACCATAATGGGCCATGTACTTTAAAGTGTGGAAATTGCAAGAAGATTGGCCACATGACCTAGGATTGTAGAAATCCGGCTGACGCTAGGAATCAAAGAACCCTCACTTGCTATGAATGTGGGAATCCAGGGCGGAGTGATTTCCCGGAGCTAAAGAACCAAAACCATAGAAACCAGGCTGAAGGTACTGGAGCATGTGGATTGGTGCATGCATTAGGAGGAGGAGAAGCCGATCAAGACCTTAACGACATAGAGGACGATATCAGTGATCTAGACTCATTCCTTTAATAATTCTCATTGTATATTCCTCTTAAGTTTCGTTGTGATTGTATGATAATTTCAATTATCTATCAAAATCAATGTATTTTGTCAAGTTTTCTTTATTCTCTACTTATTGTAATATAAGCCACTCCCACAAATATCATGAAATCATGACGTTATTTTGACGAAAATAAATGAGCAATGCATCGTTAGTCCTCAATTATACATGGCCTGATCAACTATGTATAATCAGGATGGCACCTGCCATGCTGAGAGTTGTCACCTTATACTTCTTGTCAAGATAACTTTTTCCTATTTTATTCAATAATATCTACGTGCGTATTCATAAAATGTATCTATCACAAGGAACCAAACTAATAATCATAATAACTAAGTAAAATCTTACACCATCTTATAATAAAGTCGACATCATCTTATACCAAATCCTAAACAAAGAAATTTAGACACATCACTAAGTCACCCTAGGACAATTCGCTATCAAATTTGCTCGCCAAAAGAGTTACACCGATGTGAGATGTAAGCCTTTAGAATTTCAAGTTGACAACAGAGTTATGCTTAAGGTATCACCTTAGAAAGGAGAAGTACGCTTTGGCAAACGGGGGAAGCTAAACCCCAGGTATGTTGGACCATTCAAGGTGTTGGAAAAGGTTGGATCCGTTGCATACAAGCTTGAGCTTCCTGAAGAGCTGAGTCGGGTTCACAATACATTTCATGTATCCAACTTGAAAAAGTGCCATGCCGACGAACCATTAGCCGTTCCGTTGGATGGACTACATTTTGATGACAAGCTTTAATTTGTCGAGGAGCC
Source organism: Tanacetum coccineum (assembly GCA_026074375.1). Classification (NCBI taxonomy): domain Eukaryota; kingdom Viridiplantae; phylum Streptophyta; class Magnoliopsida; order Asterales; family Asteraceae; genus Tanacetum; species Tanacetum coccineum. The sequence continues at coordinate 36,573 of BQNB010005580.1, forward strand.
GGTAGAAATCATGGACCATGAAGTTAAACGGTTGAATCAAAGCCGCATCCCATTATTCAAGGTTCAATGGAACTCCAAGCGAGGTCCTGAGTTTACATAGGAATGCGAGGATCAATTCTGAAAGAAATACCCACATCTCTTCATAAAGACCGCACCGTCGTCAAGTGCCGCGTCTTAAGCCTTGAGGACAAGACTCACTTAACGGGGGGAGACTATAACACCTCGTGTTTTAGGTTCATTAACGTCGTCAATAAATTCACTATGTATCTTTAGTATTGTACGCGTTTGCTTTTAATCGAAATCGTTAAGTTAAATCGCGTAAGCTAAAAATTATCGTTCAATGTAAACGGGCATCAAACAATTAAATGTTTAGATCAAGCAAGTGTTAAGTAATTATTTTGATGATAATTATTAACTTTGTTCATTTTATTTTTATTGGTTACGTAAATTGTGTACGTTTCGCGATAAAATACGTTTAGGCATACCCGGAATCACCAAAACTTTTCTACGCTTCAACAAATACCCACATTTATACCCAATATATAACAATTACATAATATTATCATATATATCATACAATGGCCGGATTTTATGTGATAGACCAAGAAAATATAACAAAAATCACTAACTTGCATTTGTACATACAACACATTAAGACCTATGTCTCCTTGAACAAGACTAACCTTCCTTGACCAAGACCATCCATAAAACCCTCAATGTCTTCCTTTGACTATGCATTGAGTTATATAATACTTGTACAAGTATAAGAACACGTAGATAACACATTTCCTTAGTGTAAAAAACAAAAATCCTCTCCCTTTTACCTCTTAAAGGTCACGGCTCAAACCCACACCCATAAACAATCCATACAAAATTTTATTACAACATTTACAACAAAATTTTACTTACAATATTTACACACATTCCTACATGATATCTAAGATGTCCCAAGGTGGTTAGAAGGATTGGTTTAGGCATTTACAAGGGTTAAGCAAGGATAAAGCAAGATTAGGGTTTTGGTTGAGATTAGGGGTTATCAAATGTCTTGCAAGTTAGGGTTTGTTTCTAAAACAAGGGTTTAGATCACTTTGTTCATCACCACACCTTAGAATCATATTAATGGTGTGACCAAAAACCTTAATCTCTTTACATTCATGATTTTTTTTTTTTTTTTTTTAAATGTGTATATAATGGATCTGTATGTTAATCACCACTAGGAACTTATTTACTATGTAAAAAAGGATTTTTACACTTTTTATGATTTTGAGGTAAACTTTGTTAATTATGAATATATGTATGTCATGGGATCATGATAATAAGTAAGTATATACCGCTATATTAGTGAATGGTTAAGTTATAAAAGCATATATAAGGTAAAAGGTATAAAAAGTTACTATGCAAGTATGATGTGATAAATAAGTATGTAACACATTTGAATCATTTGATCCTTGGCTAATTCTTGGAAATAGATGGACTAAGGACCATAGAATAGAAGGTAATACATATGATAATGGAATGTTTGTAATGGGACTTGAAGCAAGAGGGAATAAAACTTAAAAGTACAAAATCAAGTTTAAAACATGTTTTTAACACAAACATCAAAACCTTCTGTTTTGGTTCGAAAATAAAAGTATTTATTTTATATTCTTATTAAATAGTACGTCTCATGACGATTCCAAAAAGGTAAGAAACACGAAAAACGGATTAATAACGAAAACGATACGTAGTTTACGAGTTTACGTTAATAAATACTTTTTATAAGAACTAATTATATAAAAAGTTAACTGTTCATCTCAGGTTATACATTTTGAAAACATCATTAATATGATAGAACTTTTAAAAACGAAGACGTGCTTGAAAGAATCGCTAAAAACAGAACTATAACGAATAAAATATGACATTTACGAGTTTTACGATAACAAAAACTATAAAAATAATTTTATAAACTAGTGTGAACAGTAAAAAGTACTGTTCATCAGTAGGTCAAAAATATGAAAATGTCATATTTTGATAGCTCGTCTTAATACGAAAGCGTGGGCATAAGAAACGTAAAAATCGGGCTTAAAACGCTAAAGTTACGTCATTTTTACTAACAAGGCATTTACAAACGTTTTTACTTTATAAATGCGATTTTACTAAAACGATTAGATGGTGATGTAGCTATATAGAATTGTATATGGTATTAGTTAATCAAAGTGCTTAGTGCTTATACGACCTATATTGGGAATAGGTTTTGCAACGCGATACATTACCGTGACTGTCTTATCTGTGATATACTTGATATTCATTAACTCAAGGTGAGTCTCATAGCCCCCGTTTTACTTGTTTTCAACTATTTTGGGGGAGAATACATGCTCGTTACAAACTTGTTTACTTATTTGTACTCGTTTACAAACTTGAATACATACTCGTTTACATGCCCGTTTATCTTATAACGATGCATTTACTTTTTAATACCTTGTGAGTTCATAGCCAGTTTTACAGTTTTACATGATTTATAAGTTTTAGGGAGAGAACATGCTTTGTTTTACAATTGATTCAAGTAACTAATGAAATACTTACTGTTTTGGATATTGCATACCATGCAATACTTACTGTTTTGGATATTGTATACCATGCAATACTTACTGATTTGGATATTGTATACCATGCAATACTTACTGTTTTGGATATTGTATACCATGCAATACACACTCTAAACAATTGCGGTCCTACACTCATACAATTTACAAACCTATGAATTCACCAACATTAAGTGTTGACGTTTTTAAAGCATGTTTTCTCAGGAGATCAATGAGGTACAAGACAAGGGATACATTGGTGGTCATTATTTTGGAAGTCATTTGCATTAAAGATTTGGTTGCATTACATTTTGGAGGAACAATTATTATGAACTGGAATCTTTGTATAATTTAACAATGAACAAGTAAAGCTTCGGGCTTTTGTAACAAATATTTTGCTAAATCCAATGTATCGGTTTTAAACGACACTTTTAAAAGTCGTTCTTATATATCTTGTGTTGTTGATCTATGAAGTAACGCTCCCAAACCCATATTCCACTGCGACCCATTTTGGGAGTGTTACAATAGGCCAAATAAGTGGACCATTTTGAACTGAGTTAAGAATCATTCTCCCGTTCTCCCGATTCTCTATTTATAATACCATACGAATCTTCCACGAGTCATACAAGGATTTTTCCAACATTGGAGGACGGTTGTCGGTACTTATAACACCCCGTGTTTTAGGGTCATTTACGACGTCAATAAATTCACTATGTATTTTTAGTATTGTACGCGTTTGCTTTTAAATCGTAAACGTTAAGTTAAATCGCGTAAGCTAAAAATGATCATTTAATGTAAACGGGCATCAAACAATTAAAAGTTTACATCAAGCAAGTGTTAATTAATTATTTTGAGGATAATTGTTATAACACCCCGTGTTTTCAAGTCATTGACGACGTCAATAAATCTACTAATTATTTTTGGTGTTGTACGCGTTTACTTTTAATTTCATGTATTAAGTAAAATCGCGTAAGCTAAAAACGATCGTTCAATGTAAACGAGCATCAAACAATTAAATGTTTACATCAAGCAAGTGTTAAGTAATTATTTTAAAGATAATTATTAACTTTGTTCATTTTATTTTTATTGGTTACGTAAATTTGTTACGTTTCGCGATAAAATACGTTTAGGCATACCCGGAACCACCAAAACTTTTCTACGCTTCAACAAATACCCACATTTATACCCAATACTCAAAAATCATAAAAATATATCATATATATCAATGTTTGGCCGGATTTGGTGATATATATACAAGAAATATCAAGAAAATCTTGCAACTAGTATTTGTACAACACATCTCATTAAACCTTATGACAATTTCAATCAAAGCCCATACCATGACCATAAGGTCTTCCTTGATTTCCTCATTTGTGTCCCAAGACTTTCCTATCACCACTTGACTAGCTTATGAGTATATAGAAAGAATACTTGCAAGTATACACATAGATAACACTTCAACACTTAACAAAAAAAATCAATTTTCTCTCTTTCTCTCCTTACTCACCCACGGCAACAAACACCCCTTATACATAATCTATGCCTTGATTTTACTAGACCATACACACCATCACATATCATTCCTAAGATATACTAAGGTGTTTGCAAACCTTGGTTAACCATTTACAAGTATAGAAGCAAGAAAGGAAGATTAGGGTTTCTATTTGGAAAACTAGGGTTTCAATTGTGCAAGCTTTGGTTTTAAGTCTAAGCAAGGCTTTAGCACTTATTTCTCATCACCATCATTCATCCTAAGGTCATCTATAAACCTTTATACTTTCATTTTATGAGTTATATGTATATAATGTGCTATGTAGCAAAATCATCACTTAGGATATGCTTAACTTGTAAAAAATGGATTTTTCTTGTAAACATGATTTTATGAATATGTACACATGTTACATGGATGATATATTGAGGTTATAAATGGATACATATGTGTTTTACAATCTTGGTTAAGCTTGAGAAGTGTTAATGCAAGATTAGGGTTTCTAATGGTTTTCTTAAAAAGCTACAAGTAAAAGTTGATAAACAACTTTGTAATCTTGTGAATATTATTACCATGGGATTATGAGGACAATGGATGAACTCTTGGACATTAATATAAGTATCACATATGTCAAATATAGTTATAAAGGATTTATGGTAAACTACTAAAGTGAAAAGTACATAAAACAAGTTTATTATAAAAGTATACACTTTGATATTAAGGGGCTGTTTGGAATCCGAATTTCCAACAGTGGGTTTGACATTTTAGAAAAATAATACGACTCATGACGATTCCAAAAAAGTAAGAAACTCGAAAAACGGATTAATAACGAAAAAGATACGCTAATTACGAGTTATACGTTAATTAAACGGGTTTATAAAATAACTTTTATAAAAATTATACAAAACAGAAAGTTTGGTATTTTTAACAGATTATACATAATTTTAGGATTCCAAAACAATAAGAAACGTAATTTTTCGATTAAAAACGAAGAAGTTATGAATTACGCAAGTTTATATACTTAAAATGTATAAAAATACTTTTATAAAAGTTACTATTCATGACAGAAACTTTTATTTTTGTAAACCTCATAAATCAATAGAACTTTCAACTACGAGAACGTGCATGAAAGAATCGTTAAAAACGGAACTATAACGAAGAAAATACGACATTTACGGGTTTTACGATAACAAAAACTATATAAATACATTTAGGGTCTGGTGTGAACAGTAAAAGTTACTGTTCACCAGGAGGTCCAAATTATGAAAATGTTAAATTATGATAACTCGTCCTAATACAAAAGCGTGGGCATAAGAAACGTCAAAATCGGGCTTAAAACGCGAAAGTTATGCCAGTTTTACAAAAACTGTAATTATAAACGTTTTTACTTATTAAACACAATTTTTCCAAAACTATTAGATGATGATGTAGCTATGTAGACTTGTATATGGTAGATGTTAATCATCATGCTTAGTACTTATACGGCCTTAAATTAAATAGGTTGCATCTGACGATTTACGTGACGCATTATCTGTGATATTTGGATTATCAGTAACTCAAGGTGAGTTCATAGCCCCACATTTTACATGGTTTTGTTTTATAAGTTTTGGGGTGGAAAACATGCAATTGTTTTTATAACTGGACACAAGTGGATAATATTTGTACGATGATTACATGTTGCCTAAGTAGCGATAACCCAAGTTGAGCCCATTATCATGAATTGTTAATTATGGTATAACCAATTGGATTGGTCTCAGTAAGCGCGAATGTTATGAATAGATCTATTGGGTTTGACAACCCCGTTCAGGTGATTTGTCTATCACTGGCAAACGAACGTATACCTTGATCGGATTAAGGATGTTGTGGGTTAGAAAACATCATACTGCAATGAAGCAATTATATATTGCCATATATTTATGTCGACTTAAGTGTCATGAGCTTAGAAGCAACTATTACAATTTATGGTGAGTGTTTTGCATCTCCTTCATATCATATACTTGTGAAATCTTGTGGTCCTACCTATACGATGTACAATCAAACCTATGAATTCACCAACATTATTGTTGACGTTTTAAAGCAATGTTTTTCAGGAGGTTAGTAAGCACAAGGTGCAAGCGATACATTGGTGATTTTGTATTTTGGGATGACATGCTTAAAGATATGGTTGCATTATATTTTAGGAATCATGTATTATGAACTAGTATCCTTGTAATATGGGCAATGTAGAAGTTAAGCTTCGGGCTTTTTGTAACAAATGTTTGTTAAATATAATGTATCAGTTTTAAACGACTTTTAATGGTCGTTCTATATATATCTTGTATTATTGATCTAAGATGTGACATGCCCCTGACCCTTATTCCGCTGTGAGCCATTTTGGGGGTGTTACAATTATTAACTTTGTTCATTTTATTTTTATTGGTTGCGTAAAGTGTTTACGTTTCGCGATAAAATACGTTTAGGCATACCCGGAACCACAAAAACACTTCTACGCTTTAACAAATGCCCAGGTTTATACCCAATACCCAAAGTTTATAAAAATTTACCCATATATACATATATGTATACGTCCCATATATATATATATAGGAAGCAACCAAGACATTTAAATATCAAGACTTACACTTTAAATAAAGGAAACTACACTTATACTTTCAAGTAATACTTGTAATTTACTTCCATTTTCTTTTCAAAGTATTAGTCCCATCCTTCCACAAAATCATGGGATAATCTCTACATTTGGGAACATAAGAACATAAGCATTTAAGACCAAGTACTTGTACAACATGGAGTTAGTGAAGACTAACTTGTGACTAGTGGTTTTGACCACTAGTCACCCCTTGTTAGATGTTAGAAAAAGACTCGGTCGCCCCGTATATTTATTGTTTATAATAGCTCGTAGTTTTATAGTTAATCGTATGTCTTTCGGTTTTAAGCCGGGTACTAATACCCGGTATTTTGTAAAAACTATATAAGCCTCTTCCAACTTTGGAAGAGGCAAGCTAGTCATTTGTTCTTTTCTTATAAAACACATTTTCTCTCACTAGAAAATCTCTCTCATGTGTTTCTCTCTCTAGAAACTAGCCAAGTCCAAGAATCGACCCCGTGTTATGATATAGGATATACCACAATTGGTATCAGAGCTTATGGGATGATTAGATCGTGTGTGTGTGCGATTTCTTGCTTGTTTTAGATCGAAAAGTGTACCATTGAAGGCTCCTAGCTCGTTTTTTTAAGTTCTCCGAATTTTGATATTTGTAATGTTAAAGTTTGGGTGTTTCTAGTTGCTATTGCCTTGTGGTACTGTGTTGTGCAAAAGAAATCAAGCAAAATCATTCAAAAGGGTGATTTATAAGTGATTTTGTGTGATAAAAGTCGTTGTTCTTTGTAGGTCCTTATTAACAGGATCTGAATGAGCCTTAAACGACTTATAGTCCTTTGAATAAATCCAAAGATACTATGAGAGACAATGACTGTGAATATAAATATTGACGCGGAATATCAATATCTATACCAAGACGAACACAAGAACAAATACTAAAATTGCTATTACTATTACTATTTGATTGTGAATACTCAATCAACTCATGTTTTTACAATACTATTCTATGTTCCTTTTATAGGCTTAAGGAACCCTAAACGCGTTAAGAGATAATACTTATCTCTTCCTAAATCAACGCTAATTTGATAACTATTACTAAAATTACAACAGACTTAACTGTCTGACCAAGCAGTATTAACTATAATACTGCCAGACTTAAGTTAATGCTGGCAGACTTAACTTGCTCTACCAGACTTAACTTCTATACTAACAGTACTAACTATTCAGCATCAGTACTAACTATAACTAACAGACTTAACTTTAATACTAACAGTATTAAGTCTGTTTACAATATTTTCCTAACAATCCTCCCCTAACTTGATCTTCATTCATGAACTTCAAGTTTCTTTGTACTTTGCTCACTTTTGGGCTTTAGAGGATTGTCTTGAACTTCTGTCTTCAAAATAATATGTCTTTAAGTCTTCAAATCTTGACAGCAACTAGTCTTCAAGGCTCTTCATCAATCCATTGTATCAGCAACATTGACAATTTTGTACATCAAATCATAAAGTTTCAGTCTATTCTCATCACTTCCAGGTGTGTTAACTCCTGTGAGAGGTGAATCATCGAAAATTTTAAATGGATTTGATGTCTCTTTACCAGTTAGCCATTTACTCTGGAGTAGTCAGTTCTTTGGCCACCAAGAAGGTGTGTAAGTCCATGGTTTTAACTGAAAACCACTGTCAATCACTCCAGTACTTGAAACTATTGGAGTGGTGATGTTAGAATTACCTATAGTTTTTGTGGCAAAACCATTACAAAACAGCCGATCACCGGATTGTTGATATGCCCTTTACCAGTAGCCGTTTTGCTCAATGAGGCTAGTCAATCTTTGGCATCCATAGAAAAGGTCATTCCATGGTGGATTGATATCCATGTCAACTCTTTTTACAGGAAAACTTGTGAGGTATTGATATACCAACACTTTTGGTAAAGTGTCAACCCCGCATCTAATAAGTATTTGCAGTTTTGTCTTTTTACCATAACCATAATCTTATGGAGCTAAGTTATGGATTTTTTATCCATCAGCCTTTACACAAGCCATAAACTTGTGGGCTAGGCCAACTGCTTACACTTAACATAAATAGGTGATTTGAAAATCCATACAAACTTATTTGCAAGTTGTCAAACCATAGAACAGATTTTGAGAACTCTTTAACCAAGAAGCCATTTGCTCTTGACTACCAGTCCTTATGTTGATTAAACAAGGTGATCTGATAACCATATTGGTTTGTGTTTATTGCAATAGCACCTTCACTAATTGCTTTATCCTTCTCATCTCTAATCCTAGTGTTTTTAACCTACAAACCTCACTACATCTAATTCCAGCCATGTTTTTCCCATCATTTTCAACCATTCTATAATCAATCCTCTTATTCATTTTTCCATCCAAAAGCTTCATATATCAGACATAGTTTGACATACCTAAGTCAGATCTAGGATACTTTCTAACGAGACAGCATGTAAACATCCTATAGACTCTAAGTTCAACAATGTACCCTACTAGTATCATAGAATCTCCAACTATAAACTTTTGCTGTCCTATCTCACTCCATATAGAATCTGTGCATAAGAGTTCTCAAACATAATTATTAAACATTTCCAAATCCCTTCTCTAACTTATCCTCCTGGCCCCATCCATTTCATATTCTATTCATCACAATCCTATACAGCTCAGTAAGGTCATCTTTAGATAGAGATTTCATCATGGCGCCAAAATTAATATATACTATATCTGTTCCATCTTCCCTAACAATTTGATATACTCCTTTTTCTCCTTGCTTAATAATCTTATAGGTAGCTACACTAGGTGTTTTTGTAACACCCCCAAAAATACAACAACGCAGCGGAGTACCACTTGGGGTGCTACTTCATAATACACAGCGCTAGATACAAGAGAACGACCTCTAAATGTGTCGTTTGTAAAACAATCTCGTTGATTTAATCAAAATCTTGAATTTAATATACATTTGTCCCATAATTGCATCACAATGAAAAGCTTGAATGTATAGACTCCAATGCACTTCAAGAAATCCGAGCATATAATTTCCCTGAGAAAAACATGCTTAAAAAGGTCAACATAAAGTTGGTGAGTTCATAGGTTTCTGTAAATATAAACGTTAGTTCCAATAAATGTATCTGCCCACTGTATCATTACAGTGTCATATAAAAACGTTTAGTGACTACTGTCTCCCTACAGTATCATAAAATAATTGTGTGACCATTTAAATCCTTAAATGTCCTTCCAAAATGTATGTATGATTTTTAGAAAATCAAACCATTGTAAAGCCTGCATGACCGTTTCAAACCTTGTATGTTCCCTAAACTGTATGTATGAATGTCATAATTCAAAGAGTTGTAAAATATGCCTGACCATTTCAATCCCCAAATGGTCACAAAAACGTATGTATGAATGGACCACATTTGTTCAAAATATGCATGATAGTCAAATCCACCACAAAAATATTCCAAATATTTATGTTAAAATGTATAAGTGTAGGACCGCAAGATTTCCCCCGTGATAATGCATCAAATGCAAACATCACAAAAATGTAATTACGTTGCTCTAAGTCCATGACACTGAAGCTTGACGTGTATGAATACCAAATTAATGGCCTACATTGCCCGTGGTGATGTTCTAACCTGAAACATCCTATGTTCGACATGGTATACGTTCGTTTGTCCAGTGATAGCTAATCACCCGAACGGGGATTGTCAATCCCAATAGATCTATTTATAACATTCGCGCTCACCCTCCAGGTGATTTACAGTTCATGATAGTGGGCACAATTTGGGTTATCGCTACTTAGGCAAACACGTAATCATATCATGAAAATTAACCACTTGCGTCCAATTATAAAAACCCATGCATATGTTTCTTATCCCAAAACGAGTTCATAATTGTAACCAAGTATTGTATCTCCTCGCGAGATATATAAATGAGTATGTAAACCAAACAGGTAATCAATCATGTAAATGTATTTGTAAACATTCATGTAAACACGTATGTAATCGACCACGTAATTGAGTTTGCAAACAGATTTGCACAAGCATGTTCTCACCCCAAAAATATATGTAAAACAAGTAAAACGTGGGGCTATGAAACTCACATTGATGATGAAATTATGTAAAACAAGTAAAAAAAAAAAAAAAAAAAAAAAAAAAAAAAAAAAAACCCCCCAACCCCCCCCCCACACCTGGGCTATGAATCACATTGATGATGTAGAACGATTGACTGTAGGATCTAATATGCCACGATACGAACGGAAGACGAAGACTGCCTGGGCCGAGAAGTGGATGCTTATACTTAAGGCTAAAAGTTCCCAGATTAGCCTAGGATTATGTGTTTGGTTTCCCGTGTGAATTGTTAGGGTCTACGCGTCGTTATCGTCGCGGGGGCTCGGTGTGGTTTGTGGAGTGGGTTGAGATTGTTGGTGGTATAGTGGCGGGATGGGGGTGGGGGGGTGGGTTTGAGGGTGGGTGGTGGTGTATAGAGTGGTGGGGTGTTAGTGGGAGTTGGTTTGGGGGGTGTGGGTGTGGGGGGGTAACAGGTTGTGGTGGTATGGGTGGGGGGGGTTGATGAGTTTAGCGGGTATTATCTGTATGTGGGGAATGAAGGTTGCGAGGTGTGAAACGCGTGTTTTGTTGATAAAGATTTAGGATTTACGTTCTTTTTTTGTTAACTTGTTATTGTATTTGTTTTTTAGTATATGTAATGGTTTTTGGTGGGTGGTTTTTTTTTGGTGTCTGTTTTTTTTTTTTAGTTGTTAAATATTAAATATAATGGGAAAATTACCCAAAGTGTGTATTATTAGATTCTATATATATAAACATTTGAAAAATAAAACTATTTTTGTATTAACACTCGTTACCAGCGATTATAAATAGGACAGACAACTCAAGGATTAATGTGAACTGTATAATACTTTGCATGGTACTATATAAAATAGTGAGATGTTGAGTGTAAACTATTTTAAAACCAAATTTTTCGAACAACTCATTTAATTTTTAAAAAGTACTTTTTGTAGTCACAGTCTTTAAGTTATAAATTAAAGCATTACGACGTTTGTAAAACTTTTACAATAGTTATGGTGTTACCTTCTAGCTGAAAATTATAAAATATAAAATAATATTTTATAACTTATATTTCGTCTTTCCTCGACAGTAGCCTTTAATAATTTTTCGAGTCCTGCTTAAAATGGTTATCTCAATGTAAAAGTATAGTTTTTCGTTCGTTGTCCAGGTTATTGTATAATACCATTTAATATATCTTAGAACATATCTTAATTCCTTTTATCGGTTCTCTAAAATAATAGAGTTTTAGTGAATCGTAAATATATAAATTTCATAATGAATTCTCCGTTTATATAACTTTCCATTGATCGCAAAGACTGAGAGTACTCATATTATTCAATATATGTGCAATTGTTAAACGCTGTTCATTTTCAATACAACTCACCGTTTTCCAAGATAATAATATATATGTATATTATTATATCTAAATTAAACAAATTTATAAATTATTACATTTATTTTAACCAATTTAAAACCACCAATATAAATATTTATCGGTTTTGATATTTAGTAAATACCTTATGTATGTTTACATTTGTTGTTTTTGATATATATAACACAAACTGAACCCTCGCTGTTCCCTCGTTGATCAAACGCGCCTATTTCATGCTCTAGACCAACCAAACGCACCCTAATCGGTTTCCTGTTCAACCAAACACACCCCTTAGGGTTTCTGTTCCAAAACAAACACACCTCTAATGGTGGCTGCTCAAAACCAAAACGGCCCCTTGTGCAAGGTGACAGCCCCAACCAAAGCCCCTTGGGTTGGCTGCCCACCAACACAAACACCTCTATTCGACTATTACAAATCCAAACGCACCCTTAGGTGTTCTTAATCCGAACAAACACCCCCGTTTGGCTGTCCAACCCCATAAAACAAAACACCCCCTAACTGCTATAAACCCCCCCATATCGCCTACCCCGAACGCACCCTATAGCGGCGGCAGCCCACCATACTCACCCCGTGGTGGCGGCTGCCGCCCTTTTCAGCCGACAACAACAAACCAGCCGCACCCTTGTGGTGCGGTGGCTGTCACCGAAACGAACCCACCCCCATGGCGGTTATAATCCCACACGAACACCCCCTTTTCTGCTGCCGTGGAACCACCGAAACATACACCCTTGCGTGGTGTTGTGGGCTGCCAAACGCACCCTTGTTTCTATAACAAAACCAAACGCGCCTGCGGTGCTTATATAAACAAACCCAATGCACCCCTTGGTGCATTTACATAAAACTAAACGCACCCTGGACGGTTGAGACCACAAACCCACGCACCCGGTGGGTGTTACCACCAACCCGACGCGCCCTTTTGGCTGGGAACCCACAACCCGACGCGCCCCGTGTGGTGATAAACCACGAAACCAAACGCACCCTACCTGTGAACCCGTTAAACCACGCACACCTTGGTTGTGACGTGGTCGTAGTGACGGCGGCGGAGGTGGAGTGGCGAGTGACGGCGAGTGAGATAGTGGGTTGGATAGATCGTTTGATGAGGAACGGTTTTGGGTTCGCCGGAAAAATTCCGCCGGAAAAGTTTTCCGGCGGCGGCGGCATGGTGCGGAATCCGGCGGTGGGGGAGGGGCTGCCGGATTGAGAGGGAGAGAGGAGGGAGAGAGTGTGTAAGTATTTGTGTGTGTGTATGTTTGAGAGATGGAAATAAAAATGAAAATAAGTTTTTCATTTATATAAAACTTTTAAACTAAATGTAATATGTTTAATAGTTGAGGGTTTATTGTGTAACTTTCTTTATATAGTTTTGATAAAAGTGGTTCGGGACTCGTTTGGACGACTTAACGGATGATTCGAGTCGCGAAACTCGCGCCATTGTTTTTCAAATCATTTTTCCGATAAAAATGAGTATTCGCTTGATAATATTTCATAAATATTTTATAACATTTAATAAAATATTTGTTATTCATTTTGTGAACCGGTTTCGCCTCGTCCGAAATAAAAATGGATTTAAGCTCGAGTATTCGCGTTATCAACAACGCTTTTAATTAAAATGATGACTAATTTATTTAATACTTTTATTAAATAAATACTGATAATTAAAAACAAATTTAATTATTTTTGTGTGTCCGCGTTGTAGGTTGTTCGTTAAATGTTTGCGGTGCTGTTTTAGCCCTTTTCGGCTCGTTTCCAGGTTTCGGGCAAAACTAAAAAGTTGTTTGGAATTTCGTTTTACATCAAATTGCTTTAGGGTCCGAATCGTAAAAACGTGATTTAGCTACTTATTTTTGATAAGTCAACTTAGGAAGAACCTATATCTTCTCGTTTTCAAGTCAAATAAATTTAAAATAAATTTGTACATGAGGTATGAAATAATAAATATGATTTATTATTTAAAATATGTTCCGAAAATTTTGTCGGTTACGCGGTAACTGTTTTTATGAGACAACAAAAGGTTAAAAGTCAAAAAGTCAAGTCGGACCTGAAAAGTCAAAGTTTAAAATAGTCATCTAAAATTTCAAAAATTGCCGGATGTTACACATACTTGATTTCGTAACATGGTTACACACTCGTTTACCTACGCATTTTCAAACCTATTTATATGTCCATTATTTCAATGCTCGGGTGTGCCAGATAGGGCATCCGATATGAGCATATTATTTCAATGCTCGGGTGTGCTAGATAGGGAATCCGGTATGAGCACATTATTTCAATGCTTGGGTGTGCCAGATAGGGCATCCGGTATGAGATCAGTAGTTCAATTGTGTAACAAGTCTGTTAGATCCACTAACAGTTCATGATTGCGAGGATTGGCAATGGCAAGAGTAATAACTCAAGAATGAGATAAGGTAGTTCCAAGTGAGGCCTTAAGATTCTGTCGAGTGATAGAACACGATTGTGTTTCTAGACCCTTTTCAATAGATTCTGGCGATTTTCGAATTTAGGTTCATACTCGTTCAATCGGATACCATTAATCATTCATTTATAATTTTTATTTGCATAAAAGAAGCGTCTAATTTATGTAAAATACTCACATTGATAAAATTATGGTTCGTTGTACTTATGATTTATTTATTTAATGAAGAGGCGTCCCAATTTAAATAAAGACAGATCATAAATCCTCCTTACTTAATAATTCCGGTGCAATACGCGTTACCTCATACAACCTTTAAGTTGATGGATGACATGACGATGCATTGTGCATCTAATGAGTCTGGGAGGTTGTTTAAACTGTCTTTTGATGTGCGGAGTAAAATAAGCCAGGCGATATCAAATAGGTTCAAGATAGTTATGAGTACCTTGGTTAGAGTATAACCCAGGTAAAAGTCTGATGATACCAGTCGTATAGCAATTCATCATATAAAAAAAAAAAAACATTCATATTAAAGTGCTATTTACAAGACTTGTAAATTTAGATTCATAATAATCCTATGGAGGACAGATTATAACGGCCTCGTGTTAATACTATATTTATTAAAGTTATGAAGAAAATAATATATCTTAGAGGGACCATTGTTTATCTTACAATGTATGATAACAAGTGAGATCATTGCGCTACTCCCAATGTCAACGAAGCAAGATGAGGACCATTGTTAACTTTACAAATGTTGACGAGTTGAATCGAGACCATTGTATAACTCACAATGTTGCGAGTAGCTGAGTCATTGTTATACATCGCAAACTGTCTTAAAAATATTCTGGTATTTATATAATAACTCTTATATAAATAAGCGTATGATATACGCGAAAGGAATGCAAGCATATATATATATATATATTATATATATGTATGCCACGTAAGCACTTAATGTAACAAGTAATGTAAGCACATAAGCAAGTAGTATGTACGCACTTTGAAAATGTTTAATGTGATGCAATGTTTGTGAAAACGGTTATAGTCTAGGGTAAAATATGCAACCTAGTTCTCTATAACCAGTGCTCTGATACCAATCTGTAACACCCCCAAAAATGCGTGTCGCAGCGGAATGTATGTCTGGGGGAGTTACTTCATAATACACAGCGCTAGATACAAGAAAACGACCTCTAAATATATCGTTTGAAAAATAATCTCGTTGATTTCTTTGAAATTGATATAACATTTGTCCCATAATTGCATCACCATGAAAAACTTGAATGTAAAGACTCCAATGCACTTCAAGTAAGCCAAGTATCCATATCACCTGAGAAAAACATGCTTAAAACGGTCAACATAAAGTTGGTGAGTTCATATCTTAGTTTAAATATGAATGTAAGTTTCAAATGAATGTATTTGTCCACTGTATCATCATAGTACCATGTAAAAAATCCCAAAGATTTATAAAGAATGCATGACACATTTTATGTCATCAAAAGTACCAATCTTATCCCAAAGATTTATAAAGAATGCATGATCAATTTAATGTCACCAAAACGACTAGGATGCATTGTTAGTACAGAATTTCCATAAGGGGCGTTTGGGTGAGCATATTTACCGAAAGGGTGTGTTTGGGTTAAGATGAATTAACAATAAATATATATTAAAATTTTATGAATATAAAATTTTAACGAGATTTATAATTTATAAATCGGAACAAAAGGGCGGTTAAGGGTTATATAAATACAATATTTATTAGTTTGTGAGTTTCGATATAATAACGTGAATATATATGTCATATCTGATAAACGCGGGAGTTGGAAAAATGGAAACGTGAATACTTGCAACATATATATTATAACTAGAAAGCGCGTGCATTTGAAATATTGAAAAACGAATGATTTCAATATATATTGATTAAAGGGAAAACGTAGAGTTTTACGAAAACGGAAAACGTTATATAAACGGGAAAGTCATGAAGAAATTTTATATAAATTTCTATATTTAGTAATGGTTTACTAAAACTTATAATATTTTAGAAACCGATAAAGACACTAAAAGTTTTATATTATTAAGGTATATTAAACTTAACTAATATCATTAAACTGACAACGAACGAAAAACTAAACTTTTACATTGAGCATAACCATTTAGACGCGACCTGTCGAGAGGAAGACGAAATAAAGTTTATAAAATATTATTTTAATATTTAATAATTTTCAGCTAGAAATACCACCATAAATAACTATTGATAAAAGTTTTACAACGTCCTGTGTTTAATTTATACTTAAAGACGTTGTCTACAAGGACTATCTTAATAATTAAATGAGCTGTCGAAATAATTGGTTAATTTATTTTACTCTCACTTTTTAATACTTGCAAAGTCATATACATTCACATTAATCCTTTAGTTCTGTCTTTATTAATAATTCACGGTAAAATTTATATAAGTGTTATTTTCATATGTAATATTTATAAAGAATATATATTACACTCTTTGCCGTACATTATCAATTTAATTTATTTAACCAACCACCAAAGTATTAACAACTTTAAATATAGAATCGTTTATCAACGTGACGCTTTATGTAAACCATGTCATCGAGAAACCCAAACACAATTACCGAGGCTAGTGACTTAGCCGTTTAAGTTAAGCTGCATCTCCACGGTCAGGCAGTTCTTCGCTTCCGTTCCGTATTGTGCATATTGAGATGCCTAACTATCAGTCCGTTCTTCATACATACAATGTGATTAATTGCCTACCTACAAGCGTTCTTACAACATCAAGGTGAGTTCATAGCCCCATGTTTTACAATATATTGGGGTGAAACATGCTTGTTACAAATTCAATTACTGTTTGATTAAACACCCGTTACGTGCTCATTTTCAACTCGTCTGCATACATGTTTACAAACGCATTTACATGGTTGATTACCTGTTTGGTTTTCATACTCATTTATATATCTTGCGAAGAGATACAATACTGGATTTACTTTTTGAACGTAAACGCATTCATAACTTTATGGATTATGGATTAGCTTAGGTGCATGAACTTGGTAAATCACTTGGAGGGTGAGCGAGAAGGATATAAAGATCGATCTATTTGGGATTGACTATCCCCGTTCGTAGTGACTAGCTATCACCGGAACGAACGTTATACCATGTCGGATTACGATTGGATTGGCGCCTGCGGGGTCAACAATCACATATACATAATATTGCCCGGGTGTCCTTGGAGGGGACACCGGTAACGGGGGAAAGCATATTCTTTTATTATTGCCCGGGTGTCCTTGGAGGGACAGCCGGAACGGGGGGAAACATATCTTATTATCGCCCAGTGTTTCTTAGAGGGAACACCTACTATGGGTACACTTTTTACTGTGCCTTGAATAAGTGGAATAATACCAGTCTATGTCACAGTTACATGAACTTAGAGTAATGGTAATCACTGGTTTTATACACAATTGAATAAAGTGGCAATACATATTTTGGATATTTGTGATCCAACTTTGACACGTACATTTTGGGACTATTTTGGGGATAGAAATGGTCTTGCATATTTTACATAATTGATTTCTAAAAATCACACATACATTTTGGAAAGGACCTTTAAGCGGATTTAAATGGTCACCCAAAATAATTTTATGATACTGTAGGAGAAGAAACAGTAGTCCTAACGTTTTTATATGACACTGTATTGATACATGTTGGGCAGATACATTTATTGAACTAACTTTTGTATTTAACAGAACCTATGAACTACCACCAACTTATGTTGACCTTTTTAAGCATGTTTTTTCTCAGGGAATTATATGCTACTCGGATTTTCTTGAAGTGCATGGAGTCCTAACATTCACAGCTTTTCATTGTGAAGCAATTAATGGACAAAATGAGTATTTTAATTCAAGAATTTTGATTAAATCAACGAGATTGTTTTACAAACGACACATTTAGAGGTCGTTCTCTTGTATCTAGCGCTGTGTATTATGAAGTAGCACCCCATGTGGTATTCCGATGCATTGTTGTATTTTTGGGGGTGTTACAATTAACATTGACACGGGTGTGTAAATGAAGTTCGAGCGAGAGTTTTTAAATAGTTTCAAAACATGTCATTTCTAATTTTCTAGATGGCTTATGTGCAAATGTCAGTACATAACCCGGACTTCAAATAAAAGAAGGTTTATAACTTATCCTCACAACGAGAAAATTAACGTTTCTCGGTCTTGAGCTGTTCTTACAAGACATTCAATGTTTTTAGCTCAAGAAAAAGGATAGTGTACGTTTCAGTGCGATTAACCCTTAACAGATTAGAAGAGAAAGTCCTCTAACATCTGGTTTTTCAAAAAGTTGAACTCGAATTTTTCAAGACTTTCTCGATGACAATTCCATAATCTTTTAAAAAAATTGTGTGTTCAACACCCAACCCTCACAATGTTTTCAAAAGACTACAATTTTCTCAATTGGTCCTATTTTTGAGGGTAGTTTTTCGAAAAACAAAGTTTTAAAGTATTGGATACATCCACAAACGACAATTCTTATGTAATTCAAAACATTATCAAAATGTTAAATCCAAACCATTCATGCTGTAATATTTATCCTCCGCAGATTTTTCAAGACATATTTTAATCACAAGGTATTTTCAAAAACTAAGTGTTTATTATTTTAAAATAAGGGGAGAAAATGTAATTAAAATTTGAACCATCGACTCAATGTGCTCGAAGAAAAGGTTATTATGTTCGATCTATAACCCAACACAACACTTAATTTCACGACGATTCGAGTCAATAAGGTGGTTATGGTTAGGAATCCAACTCCAATGATCCAACCGAACACCGAGGATCAACCCAAGGAAAATCCAAAGTTTAGAAATAGCATCCTTAGTATGATTGGATGAATGATATGGGAATAATGTCGACTAAGATTGAGCTAACACTGGAACAATCACAACAAGGTGTAGTAAAGACTTCCTGGAAAGCATGAAGGCGTTAAAGAATGAAAAAAGAAATTATGATAAAGGGTCTAAAAAAGAAGCCCTCCACAACATGAGAAAACTTAAGGCTGAAACCGAGTCAATACATATGCTGTCAACTCAACAAGTTGATTGCTGACTATTGAAACGACATCATGGACCCACTGATGCAATGCACAACCTTCCCACCTTCGGTTTCTCTCAACAGAAAACTTGTCTCATTTGTCACGGAGATACACACGTTATCTATTGACATCTCTTCCGAGATAATTGATATTGAAAAGGTGGCAGTATTGCTCCAGCTTCCGAGTACTAAAACCAAAATGCACTAATCGAGTCTAGAGCCAAGAGATCAATACAAAATCTCGTATAGGACAACATTCAATTTTCAAAACACTTGTTGAACATCATCAAGTTCACAAGCTTTATCAAGAGTCCTACGCAAATCATTGTGATATTTGCCAGAGACATCGCGAGTGATACTATAAGTATTCATATGAAGATGGAAATTCTGCTGATGAGTCAACAGCAAACAAAGACTCTTGGTAGGTGACTTGCAAAAAGATTTCTATATGAATCAAAACTTGTGACAACTGGATATCGGATTTGGATCCAGTAAATTGAATTGAACGGTTGATGAATTATTGATACAAAACATGACACTAACATCGATGTGTTTACAAAAACTCTTTAACGCGTGACCCACGTTTGAATGATTTTCAAATCAATTTTCTCGTTACACTAACGAAAACCAAGCAGGTCAAACGGTGGTAACTGCAACCTTAATCCATTCAACTGCTCAAATCTACAAAGACAATCTATCAAAGAAGCTCAAGATTTAAAGACAAAGCCTTCCGCAGAACGCTGATTACAAAGCTTTCAAGATAATGCAAAAGTATGAGCAGTTGGTCAAAGACACAAATCGCAAGAATGGCCTAAAAAGACGATAAAGACGAATGAATCAAAGGCCTCAAAGTCTAGACGCAAAGCATGAAGGAACAAGTTTACAACAAAGAACAAAGAGAAAGACCAAGACCACATGAGCTTAACGACAAAAGCAATCTCATTATCTCATGAAGGAGTGTCATCATTAAACTCACTTCAGGGGAGATTGTTAGCCTCAAAATATTAAGTCGAACATGAAGTTCGTTCATTATGTATTTAAGTCTCGGTCAATTAATTAGTTAATGTTGTAATAGAATATTATCGGGATCGGGCTTGATATGATAAACTAATATTGTATATGTTTCGGGTTTAATCTCAAGCAAAACCCGAGCCCGAGTCCTAGTTAAATATCCCACGCGTCACATTAAATGTGTAGGGATATATATATATAGATATTTTCTCTAAGAAAATATCTATCTCATTTTCTAAATAATATCTAAAATATCTTTTCTCTTTTCTCTCTCAACTATCTCTCTCTCTTCTTTCTCTCTCAAAACATTATCTCTTTTCTAGTTTCTTGGTTCGATCCGTGGTTCGCAATACGAAGTGAAAGTGTAGATCGGGATCCTACATAAGCTAATTTGAGCACTAAAGGTGCAACATTAGAAGCTTCTTTGGGTAATGAGGGTATAACATTTAAATATTAAACGGGTGACACGAGAAAGCAGTTGACAGAGACAAGAAACCCAGTAGTAAAAATCTACAGAACTCCATTTACAGTTCAAAGGATGTAAAGTTCAGACAAGAATGAAACAGTTCCAAAAGGGGTATGATGTCAAATGCTGATAATTGGTCCTGTCCATGAATGACAGTGACACAGTGTCTGAGGTACATCATCATATGTTTGAAAATGTGTTTGCTAACGGGATACAAAGTCATGAACAACCTGAATCTATTCCTGACACATATAATGTGAATGAGAATAATAGTAATATTATTTCTGATATACCAAATATGGATCCGGATAGTAATAAGGAAGAACATGATGATGTAGCTTATGAGCAACAACATGCCTTCCTTGCTTTCTTGATTAACAACCTCAAATGTGATGTTGAAAAATATAATAAAGTTAATCGTGAAGCTCAGCAAGCAAATGCCTTATTAACAAACGAGCTTGAGAAATATAAGAAAAAAGAAAAATATTTTGCAAAAGATATGACAATTAAATCTGGATACTGCAAAAAGATTAAGCTTTTAAATAATGAAATTTAATACCTAAATCGGTCAAGCTTCTAAAAAGATAAGACATTCGCCAAGGAAAATGAAAAGTATGATGAGTATGTCCAACCGCTTTTAAAAAGGAAAAATAAACTTGAAAACAAAAATAAAGAGTTTTTGAAACAAATAAACGATCTTGATAACAGACATTGAAAAGCGGGACAGACTGATCAGACTCTTCGAATGTTGCTTCCAAAAGAAGACAATGTTAATACGAGAAAACATGGACTTGGCTTTGAGAATCAAAATGATGATGTGAACCAAGTTTATTAAACAAAGCCAAGGAATTAGTACCATGCTTGTATAACATTGATGAAATGGGGAAAGATGAGCTTTCTGATCCTAAGATCATTTCTAAAGAGGAATTGAAATGTGAAGCTAAAAAACGTTTGAAAGTAAAACATAGAAAATCCCCATTATCGTATCATGGTTTTGTATATGCTAAGACACAATTTGAAGAATCACCAAAAAGTTTATTTGAAAAGAAGAAATGTTAATTTTACTAAACATTTGGAACAAGCTCAACTAAGAGATCATGATCCAAAACTTTGGAACAGTCTTTCAATGAAATACTTTTGTTATATCAAGCAGACAATGCTCAAGTTTGAAACAGAAACATTTTCTAAATTACAACTTAGTCAAGATGCATTGGTCATAATGAGTTTTGAACAAAGCATCAATATGAGAGTTAGAAATCGATTGTCTGGTGAATTTGAACCTTTAGTTAAAGACGTAAATCTTCAACTAAGCTGCTTTGAAAAGGGTCTTGTCAAAGAAATGAAAGATGATTTAAAGTACGTCATGTCTCTAGAAGACGAGTTTGATGAAACATGTTTAATATTGGATATTCAACAAGAGTTTTTCAAAACCAAGTTTTAGTCAGTCAAATCAGAGTCATATAGCCATGTGTATGAGAATGAGATGTTTGAACAAAATTCTATTTTGGAAAGTGAGAATATGTGTCTCAAAGACACCGTTGCACAACTTCAAAATGATTTTTCAAAGATGGAAGCACAAACTATTGCTTTTGAAATTGCACTTCAACATAAGATTCAAGAAAACAATTCTTTAAAAACAACACAAACAGAAAATGAGAATTTTGTGGCATCTTTACAAATCGAAAATGCACATTTGAAACAAAACTTATAAGGATTTGTTTGAGTCTGTAACAACCCGAGTTTTACGACACGTATGACGAGCAAGAACTCTACGTCATAATTATTATTTTATTAGTTCATGTGAACGAACGTCAACATTTAAAATTTTATTTGTCGTGAATAATTATTTTCGTATTTTATTTCGAACAAAATTTAGAAATTTTTATTTTTGATGTTTCGCGAGTCAACGTTTGACCGCGCGACCGTTAAACGTTTTGAGTATCGTAAAAATTTCAACGCGCTTCGTTATTATTTTTATGATGATAATTTGTATTTTATCGTTCTCGTCCCGAGTTAGTCGAAACCGAAACAAAACTTTATTTTTGACGAGAGTTAACATTTTAATAAAAGTTTTAAACCAAATTAAGTGTGACAGAAATAAATTTAGTCATGGAAGTATAATCTCGAGTTTTGGCCGACTTTAATAATGAAGAAAATAACTTTGTACTAAAAATAAAATGACATAAAGGATGGAGGGACTAAAAGTGTCAAGTGACTAAAAGTGTCCGTGAATTGAATTTTTGGTCAAAAATGGATTTTTGGCAAGATTTGTAACATCTAAATCTGGGCAGAAACTTTGACACGGAAAACAAGGCACAAGATTTTGTGAAATCAAATTTTTGGTTAGAAAATATAGCAGAGGGTATTTTTACGAGCGTTTTGGTAATTCGAACGCACTGTAACTCCTCATAACGAAGAAGTTACGGCGAAAACAAGATTTGAAAACTTGTAAAGTTCCAAACAGCGATTAAGTTTTTATACATGCTGGCAGAATTTTAAACGTCCGTTTTGAGCACTTTCGAGTCCTTTTCAGCCTTTCGGCGAAACACGAAAGTTGTTCGGAAAGACGTTTTACTTTGCCGTGAGGCTTGCTAGTTTTAAAATCGAGTAATAACGGGTCAAAACCCAAGGTCAAATTCTGCACTTTTATTAAAAATGTCACAAGTTCCTGCAGAAACTTGCAGGGGCATTTTGGTTATTTTATGTCGAGTTTCAGGTCTCAGCTAAAATTAAAAAGTTGTCCGGAATGTCGTTTTGCATAAAATCTCTTTAGAGTCCGAGTCGTGAAAATGTGATATAACGGGTCGTTTTGAGCGGGTCAAATTTAGTAATAGATATATAAAAAAGTCAAAGTCAAAGTAAAGTCCAACGTTGACTTTTGAAAGTCAACATGTTAATACAAGACTTATTGAATGTTTATAAAAATAATAAACGCTATTATTTTTACGAGTATCACAATTTGGACTTAACGAGTTTTATGAACGGATATAATTCTAAAAATAGTAACTTTTGTAATATACGGGACATAATCCTGATATGGGTAATTAATAACCACATTGAAAGTCGAAAGTTCGACGGATAAATAAATATTATTATAAATATAATTAGATAACGGGACTTACTAAAAATGGTAACTTTCCGAAAATAGCAACTTTCCAAAATAGAAAGTTTTCGAAAATAGAAAGTTTTCGATTAAGTGACGTATAATATAAATGAAAGAATGATCGCAACTCAATTATGTGAAGTTTAGGATATAGGACGTGCAAGTGGATTTCTCATCACATGTGTATGTATACTTATACTATTTTGATAGTTGTGATGCACGCACTATCCGATCGTATCTTACAGTATAATATTTGGACGACATAAATTATAGGTCGCGGTTGAGTTCGAGTTGAGACACCTTTGGATTGTTTCAGTTATTTTGATCTTCGGCTTAGATCAAGGTGAGTTCATAGCCTCGCTTTTGAACTATTTTAAATGTTTTTAACCCGCGAGGGGGATACTTGCTGTTTTATGAAAATGAGAACGCAATATGTTTTGATACTTAATATGATTCCATTACTATTGAGTATATGCCTTTTACTGTGTGACCGTTAGTTGCCTAGTTGTAGGTAAACGCTAATGCATTAAATAGATCTATTAGGTTTGACAATCTTGTCCGGGGTTTGAATCAGTTGGTGAGCACCCTGTAACGGACATTTTGTGGTTAGTATTAGGGGAAGTGGCATACTTCCCGGACATTATTTTGTCCTACGGGATGAATGTGTTAAGTTTCGGTGCACGGGCTCATTTAGTTGGAAATCATTATGTAACTTGCCGTAATAGCAATGTTATTGTGTTTTGTTGAACCAAATGTGCGTTCTAACTGTTATTTGTAAACTCTATGAATTCATTCAATGTTTTGTTGACGTTTTTAAGCATGTATCTCAGGTTAGGTGTTGTTGATCGGCTATGGATGGACGGAACGGCGGATATCAAAGGACGGTGTCCTCGTGAAGAAGTGTTATAAATTGAAACAATGGTTTTAGAACCAAGTCGTGTTGTGACTTTTTAGAATTGAAATTTCTACGTTGGTATTGGGACCTATGTAACTCTGATGTCTTAATAACCTTCTAGATTAGAGTCTTATTGAGTATACACATGACATACTCAATTATCTAACCTTGATATCTTTAGGAGTTAATTAACTTCAAGTCATCATGAATAAAATTAATATCAATATATAGTTTGATTACCCTTGTTGGACATACCATAAAGTTATGGTGTTTCAAGAAGATCGATATTGTGAGACAATCCCCACAATTCATTAGATGAATTTATATTGTACGTCTTTACCTATTTTCCAACTTAAGTCAATACATAATAGCATCAATAGTATAACTAAGCCGATTGCATGCTTTATAAGTCTTTGATCAAGTCAATGACTTAATGCGTATGTCCTAACAAGTAAACACAACTATCTAATGCATTACTATTAGTTATAAGTCTTTGATCAAGTCAATGACTTCATGTACATGTCTTAACAAGAAGAAATAACAAGTTAACATCTTACTTTACATTACAAGTCTTTTCGCAAGTAAAGGAATTAATGTACATGTCATAACAATTATTAAACTAAAGTAAAGATGAATTCCGACTCATGGCCTCAATAGTACTTTCAAGTTAATTACAAACTCCATGTTTATGACTTTCCAAGGAAAACATAATCATGTAGCTTACCATTTTATCTTGACAAATTTTCTTAATAGGGCAACATACATTAAATGTGTATGAGTCCTAGAAGAATATTATTTATCCTACTTTGCAGTCAAGAAAAACCATTAGTCATATTGTTATGAGTTTTCCTTGCACATAATTAAGATTTCTCTCACTTATACAGGGTACAACCTCATGCAGAAAACAACACTACGCTAGTTAGTTTGTTTGTATCGACAATATAGAAGTGTCACGAATAGGATATGAATTATGTCAAGCTCAAAACATATTAGCATAGCTAGTGTATATAGAACTCCCGGATTAATAAGGAATCGTGCATAACTATCTTGTAGATAACATAAATGGAAGCGACATCTCAAAGGTAACAAGTTATTAAAGATACGATGATTCTTAATAAATGAAGATGTTTCACACTTGGAAAGTAATTAAGTATTTCAATCCAAGCCAGAAATAAAGTGAGGTACCTATAAGGTAAACAGCTCATATCTCCCACTAAAGTTGACAACATTGTAAGTATGTCATTCTATTCATCAAATGCACTGCCCCTACTAGATCTGACAACATTGGGAGTGTTCCTTTACTAGTAAATGTGAATAGCAGTTTATTCATCTTTCCATTTCTTGAATGTCTACAGATTATTGCTAATGTGAGTCACAGGGACTAGTAAGCATGTTCTTAGATATTCGAAGAAGTGTGTTCAAGTTCTATAGATGATGGATTAGCCATCTAAGCTATTTATTTAACTTGAAAAATAAGCATGCAATTTTGTTGGTCCCTTTGAATGTGATATAAGGTTTATCAAGTTAAACTAATCACATTCCATGGCAATAAAGTGAGTTTTAAACACATATATATAAACAATATAAAGAATAAGTTTAAACCACACAGAAGTAACTTTTCAACGTATAGGTTCTTATTAGATTCAAATAAAGAATCTATGACACACCTTGCTTGCGGAATAGCAAGGTGGTTGAATGAAAATTGGGGTGTTATCTCCTTCGAACTTAAACTCTAACCAAAGTTAAGAGAGTAAGAAAACAAACTACTTATGACTAAACTGAAGCTTCAACTATCAGTAGTACTATTCAGTTTATTTGAGAGATAAATGAACTCTTTAATATGTATCGCATTAATTGGAAGAGATCATGTTTACTCTTGGAATCCCTTTCCTTTTATAAGCAAAGGGATTGGGGTTTACAAGTTAACCTAGTACGCATGTCATGCATCTAATATGTGGTTGAGATACAATTTAATGCAGACGTGCTCTAAAGTACCAAGTACAGTCCTTTAAGGAAATTTTTTATACTTGTATACCAACTTTAGAAGTACATTTTCCCAAGGAGATTGCTTTATTCTATTTGACATAAAGCAATCTTTTTCCTGCCTTGTAAACCTTTTAGAAGTTAAAAAAAATGTTTCAAACTTCTGTTAAGGAGATAGACAACGTTCAGCTTGGAATTATCAACCAAGCTGAACTAAAGCTCTTTACATAGGCCTTCTTCAATTTTTGATCCGCTGCATAAACTAAAGTGAAGATACTTCCCAATCTTCTAAGGACCTGAAGAGCTAAAGCTGAAGAAACTTTAGCGACTCAAACTGAAAGACTTTAGCTTGAGTAAAACTTAGGGGATTTTATGTTTAAATCTACCGAGATACTGAAGGGCTCAAGAACTGACCCCAACAATCTCCCCCTATATGTATATATAAATACTCTAAGTTAAAATCAGTAGTAAGTGAGAAAAACAACTTCTTCTTACAAAACTGATAAAAGTTGAACAACATAAACTGATAATTACCTTTATTAACTTTCATTACATTTTAATAACAAAAGATAAAGTTAATAGAAACAATTACTTTCTATTGCCTTAGCTGCTCAATGGTCCTTATCTGCTTGAGTGGGTTCAAGTTTCTCTTATCAATTTTAGCAAGCAGAATGGCACTAAAGGTCCTGGCATAATCAGTAAGCCTAGGACCTTGATGTCGATTGAAGAAGATTTCTTGTATAGTATATAGCATGGTATTTGAGAAATCTCTTAGATCTTCAATGGTAACAAAATCATGTCTATGATAAGAGTTGAACATGATCATACCAAGGACAGGTTCATTTAGCACAGTACCAGCTAAATGATCTTCATACGGAACTGATGACTTAAGCATGAATGTCATCAGCATGCTTTCTCTTCTTGTTTGCAAGATCATTTAATTTGTAGCAAGGGTCCTGTTTACTTAGAGGAATATCCAAGTTAATACATGGTTATGCTTCAGTTGTGTGAATGTAGTCCATTCTTGAACGTATCTGGTCATAGATGATTTTCCATCCTTTACCAGTTTTGTTGGGACATGCATTCATGACTTCTCTTCATTCACCATGGTGCAGATCACTGGCTTTGAAGTTGGGAATAACTTTACTTGTGCCATATTCTCTGTACACTTTAAGTGTAATTGGACCCTTTTTGATCAAGACATCACAGTTGGTGATTCTTGATTATGCTCTTTTATTCAGCATTTTGTCACAATATCTCTCATACTATAACTTGTCATTGTAGTACTTGTTCACCACCTCTAGACCAAGAAGATCAACCATTTCATGTTTGGCTACTTTAGCTTTGGCATCTTCCTCTATCTTATTTTGATGATTGATTTCTTCTTCAGTTAGATGGATATTCTTTCCACCTTCAGTGACAAAATCAAGCTTCTTTACTTTCTTTATTTTAAAGGACTCAACCATAGAACCAATCAAGTAAGTTTCATCATCATCAAAATCACTGTTAGTACTCTCCTTCTTAGTTTCTTTTGAAGACATGACCTTTTTGCCCTTGTCTTTCTTGATATGCTCCCCCTCAGGTTGAAAGGAGCTTTTTGGTAGACTTTGAAGAAAAGGAGATTGCATTTGAGTTGTTGTGGTTGTGATGACTAGAGGAATGGTTGGTGTTGTAGGTGGTGGTGTTGGTTTTGATTGTTGTTGGTCAAGTTTGCATTCTTTGCAGCTTTTCTTTAAAATAATTAAGAGATGGTGGTTGGATTTGTGTTTTTCTCCCCCTCAGTAGGTTGAGTGTTAGCTTAGCCTGTTGAAGGAACACTAGCATCTTCAGTTTGCTTTGATGCAATGGCCTGAGAAAACTGATTCAAGGTATTGGTGACTTTGTTGAGTAGACTTGGAAAAGCATCTAAGGTCTTGAGTTTAGCCTAAATCATTTCAACTTGGGTTGACATAGAAAGAAATTTGGTAGGGGGAAGTTCTACGAAGTTATCTTTCAGTCTCAGGCAAACTTAGGATGTAAGACTTGTGACAGTTTTGGTAAAATCTTCTAGCTTAATGGGAATTTCTTTCAAATCTCCTGGCAGCTTAATTACTAATTCATGGACTTGTTTCTTTAGCCCTTTTACTACTTCAGTTAGTTCATTAAACTTAGAGGGGAGTTCCTTCAGCTCAGTTGGTAGTGAGCTACTAAAGTCATGAACATATAAAATCTTTGAGAATTCAGTTTGTAAAGACTTTACCAGAAGCTAATTGAGTTGTCCTGCATTAGGAAAGGAGGGTTGATCATTAAGGAGAACAGCTTCAGCTTTAGCTTTGCTCTTCTTAAGTTCCAGTTTGTGCTTTTGAGACTGGAGAATGAGGACATGGTTAGTAAGCTCTTGAATTTGAGAAGACCTGGGAGATGAGGATTTAGGAACTGAAGTGTTTTTAGTTTCAATGTTTGAGGTAGCATGAAGTCCATCTTTGTCTGCTTCCTCATCTTCACCACTATCATTAACAACAATGATATGATCATCTTGTGGTGAGTCCAGGTCTTTGAAGCTTGGTTGAACATTTTTCACCAACTTTGCCAGATCCTCCAGCTTGATTGTTCTTGAGGCTTCTACTTTCTCATTTTGTTTAGCAATGTTGCTGGCCCCTTTATCAGTTGTAGATTAGGTAAGGACAGTTTCTAACCCTTCACTAATAGATTGGGGTTTGTTTGCTAAGAACAATGGGGTCCCTGTACCTGCAAATAAGTATTCATATGAAGAGTTTTGGTTCCTTCACATTTATTCCTTTATTGTTGAGGTATAAAAATCAATAGGAGCAAGATTTTTCCAGGATCCAGCTTCAAGCTGTGGAATTTTAAAGATCATATCCTGTTGCAGACTCAGAAGTGAATAATGAAAGTTGATGAATTAATTAGGCTTATTTAGATTAATGCTGACATTCAACTAATGAGATGGTGAGGGTGGCTTCTACTCTTTCTTTACTGGTGACCCACTAAAGGCTGGGCTACCAATTTTCTGCTGATCCTCTTTATGCATTTCATATAACCAATGGTATGGAAGCTTAATGTCTGGCTTGGGTTGGATTCCTATGTCGAGATGGAAATCTTTCTTCTCTTTAAATGACTAGGTTGTAAAGGCCAATTCAATTAATTATCTTTAAATTTTATTTATATTTATGTATTTGGGCGCGGTGCTTTGGAAGACCTACCTTTTGTTGCCTCTTGGCTGGACACAGAAAGGTTGTTTAATGAAGTTGAGGTTCTTGTGTCCGTTTGAGCCTCCAGACTTCTTCTGTTGCCTTAGTAAACCCTCTCAGCATTGGAAGAGGCTTGGGAGCTTTTAAATACCAATGGCTTAGTGCAGAGCAAATAACCAACATGTGGTTATGATGGGAGGTCCGCAGAGTTGGTTTGGGTTTTTTTTCGTGTCACCTATTTGTTGCACCTAAAGACATAGTGGAATTTCAGACCCTTAGGGCTGTTACTTCACCATCTCTATATCCTTCTTTCCTTTTATGCATCATCAACAAAGATAAAAATCGAGTGTAAGGAACAACTTTTTCCCTTTGTTTCTTGTTTAGTTTGATGATGATGTCTTCCCAAAAGATACTGGCGTAGTAAATGTTAATCCTATTTTCTAGACTATACAATATAATGGAATCTTTGTTGGAAATTTGATCAAAACCTCTAGTTTTACCCCATAAACACTAGATAATCTGTTCCATTAACAACCTCCACCTAGGAGGAAGAAGACTCTTTTTGAGAGTCCATTTGGCAAGAACTGTTTCCCCATACCCAATTGTTTCAAACCGTGGCCTAACTATGTCAATCGATGGTGGTGCAACATATTCACTAGAGTAAGGAAGGTAATGTGATCCAGTGGCATTCCTAAATGTGTTTACCCCTACTTCTCCATAAATACCACAAGTGGGGATTAAGAAGGAAACCTTAGAGTTTTCAAGAGCTTTGGTTGAGTACCAAAACTCGGCTAGGTATTCCTTATACATGTGTGGAGATCTGGTAAATGGTTCTCTAAGGTAAAACATGGAAATAAAGTCAGAGACACATTTTAAGGTTTCTTTGTTAGTGTGTTCTGGGTATAGAAGAGCAACCTCATTGTTGGTGTTGAGGATGATATCTTCAATATTGAAGCCAACTTGTTTTGCAGCAACAAAGGGTTGTTCTTGTTGTGGTGGATTTTGCCCTTGGTTTGCCATTTGATGTGATTAGGGTTTTGATGATTTGATTTGTTTTGGGGTTTTGTGTGTGTGTTCTTGGTGAAATGATTTGTTTGTTTGTGAGAAGTGAATTGTGAATCGTGGAATGGGTTTATATAATTTGTTACTTTTCACTTCTACTCTTGAGGAATTGATAACTGTCAATTGGAAGTTATGTATTTGTAAGAAGTTTTAGGGTTTGTTTTTAACATGTGTGTTAAACTTTGTATTTAATAAAAGTCTATAAATCATGCATTCTGACTCATAGAACAGTGTGCAACCGTCTATGCACTGTCAAAGTATATGAGAGAAAAGGTGAGGTCATTCAAACGTTTGAAATTCATCTTTTAATAAACTTTTAAATTAGTTAACTTTCTTTGTAAGAAATCACTTAATAAAATTATTAATTATGAAAATCATTTTTGTTTTTAAAACTGACCTTGTGATTGATGTAAAGAAGCTGAACTAGGTTCAGGATTGGTGTTAGTTTATGCCTGAAAGATATTGGTGATTATTTATTCAAAAATTCACTACAAGCTCAGCAAAGGCGACAAAACCACACTATGTCGTGCAAATCTAATGAAGGAGTAATATGTGATTGCTTAGTCTTCACTTGAGAAAGTGAAAGTATTGAATTCAAATTATAGTTTTAGTAAACTAAACTAAAGATAAAACATATTAGTTTTGTTTCAGTTCTTGGTGTTTTTCTCTCCTTTTCTGTTTGTGACCAATTACTAAAGCTCCAGGTAAAGGCGAACAAAATCATAAATGCTCATACAAATCCATGAATGAGACATATGTGATTGCTTAGTTACCTCACTTAAGCAAGCTAAAGGTTATATACAAAAACTGAACAGACCTTTGTAACATATAAAGTTTGTTCAGTTTTGGAAGAAATGTTGATCCTTCAGTTTTCTTTAGGTTAGGTACTAAGTTCAGGTTTTGGATCCAATGTTCAGCAAATCTTAGTTCCAACAATCATGCTTTTGATGTTGGTTCCTAAAGAGGCTTGGTGAAGGTTATCAACAAGTTGATATTGTATGGGAATTGAAATGTAATTCCTATTGCACCTTTCGAGTATATGATCTGATAGTGATTATCTGATATCAATATGCTTTGTTCCTGAGTGCAGAGCTAGATTGTTTGAGATTGCAATAGCACTTGTTATCACAAAACTTGGATACCTTTTCATATATGATATCATAGTAAATGAGTTAACTCTTCATCCATATTATGTTGGCACAACATCTGGCAGTAGCTACATATTTAGCTTTAGCTGATGGCATAGCTACAGATTGCTGCTTTTTAGCACTCCAGCACATAAGTTTGCCTCTTAGAAGCTGACAAGCACATGAAGTGATTTTCCTTTCAGGTACCTAAAAATTTTCTTGACAGCAATAAGGTAGGATTTCTTAGGATTTGCTTGATATCTTGCATGGAGACAAGATGAGAATTGAATGTTAGGTCTGCTAGCAGTCAAGTACATTAGTGATCCAATCATACCTCTATACTGAGTCTCATTTAGAGATTTGCCATTGAGATCAGGTCCTAACTTTATAGGAGGTACCATTGGAGTTTTCATTGATGAACCATTTATGTTATACTTTTTCAGCAGATCCTTGACATATTTTTCTTGGTTGATTAAAATGCCTTTTTCGGATTGTTTAATCTGATATCTAAGGAAATATGTGAGGACACCCATCATGCTCATTTCGTATCTCTGAGTCATCAGTTTAGCAAACTGTTTGCATAATTTTGTGCTGGTGGACCCAAAGATAATGTCATCAACATAGATTTGCACCAAAATCACATCAGTTTAAGTTTTGTAGACAACAGATTGTAGGTCTATTTTTCTTACAATACTTGTGTCAGTGTGATAGGTGAGTTGTTGGTTCATTCCTGGAGCTTCAGTCTTTCAGTAGATTTAAACATAAAATCCCCTAAGTGTTTCTCAAACTGAAGTCTTTCAGTTTGAGTCATTGAAGCCTTTCAGCTTCAGTCACTGAAGTTCCTTCAACATTAGCTCTTTAGGTCCTTAGAAGATTGGGAAGTATCTTCAACTTTAGTGTTTGTTGAGCGGTACATAAACAAAGAAGACTCTAGGTTTGAGCTCCTAGTTCAAGCTGGCTACAATTCAAAGCTGACGTTGTCTATTCTTATAGGAAGCTGAAACGTGTGTTTCACTTATAGAAGGTTTACAAGGCGGGAAAAAAATTGCTTTATGTCAAAAAGAATAAATCAATCTCCTTGGGAAATGCTACTTCTAAAGTTGGTATATAAGTACAACAACTTTCCTTCAAGGACTGTACCTAGTACTAGAAAGCAAACGTGCATTAAATGGTAGCTCAACCATCCATTTAATGCTTGCCACGTAGCTAGGTTAAAACTTGTAAACCCTAATCCCTTTGCCAAGGAAAGGGATTCCCAGAGTAAATGTTATCTCTTCCAATTAATGTGATACACATTAAAGAGTTCATTTATCTCTCAAACAAACTGACTCGTACCACTGAAAGCTAAAGCTTTAA
Organism: Tanacetum coccineum; assembly: GCA_026074375.1. NCBI lineage: Eukaryota > Viridiplantae > Streptophyta > Magnoliopsida > Asterales > Asteraceae > Tanacetum > Tanacetum coccineum. The sequence continues at coordinate 70,383 of BQNB010005580.1, forward strand.
TTTGGTAATAACAAGTTAGTTTTCTTATTCTCATAACTTTGGTTAGAGAATAAGTTTAAAGGAGATAACACCCCAATTGTCATTTAGCCACCTTGTTATTCTGCAAGTAAGGTGTGTCATAGATTCTTTATTTGATTCTAATAAAAGTCTATACATTGAAAAGTACTTTTGTGTGTTTTAAACTTGTTCTTTATATTGTTTATATATATTTGTTTAAAACTCACTTTGTTGATATGAAATCTGATTAGTTTAAAGTTGATAAACCTTATAGTAGATTCCAAGGGACCAACAAGTGGTATCAGAGCCTTATGGTTTATAAAATCCCTTTAAAAGGATATACAAAGGCTTAAAGATTTTTAAAATCAAGATCCATCTTAAATGGCAGCAGTAGAAGTACCACAGACTCTTGAATACATGGGTGGCCAGTTAAATGCAGCTTCTGTACTAGAGTTGGAAAATTTCACCAATTGGAAAAAGAGGTTCATGTGCCACATTATTGGTATTGAACCACAATTTGAAAATATCATCAAAACAGTCCTTTTATCCCTATGACAGTTGGTCAAATGAAGCCAAAAAACCAATGGACTGGAGATGAGAGAAAGGCTGCTAACTTAGATCAGCGACTCAAAAGTCTCATCATGTCTATTCTTCCAGATGACCAAATAAACTTTGTCATAAACTGTTTAACAGCTAAATTAATATGGGATGACCTGATACTGTATCATGAAGGCCCCTCTGATGTGAAAGAAAGTAGGGCCATGGACCTGAAATTGTGCTATAACACCTTCAAATTCAAAGAAGGTGAATCTCTAACACAAACTTTCACCAGATACAAAGCTTTGATAAATGAGTTAGTAAATGATGGCATCAAATTTTTAAAGCTTGAAATAATAATGGGGTTTATGACAGATAGGTTTACCAAAGAAGTGGCTAGGCTTTCGGCCAAAGTCTCAGAAACACAAAATCATGTGAAAGATTATGTCGCGTGCTCTCTCTATTTGGTAAACTCAAATATGAAGAAAACCTCATAGACAGTATTTATGAGACTGAAAAAAAAGAAATCTCTTGTCTCTGTAACTACACTTTCAAATGCCTTCTTCTCTTCTTATTGTCCAGGACCTTACAGAATTATCCTGATGATGATAAGAGGATTACAAGAAGCAGTCAAGGAATATCTGAGATCTTGAGGAATGAATACAAGCAAGAGCTCTTTTTAGCCAAGTCTAAATTATTCTTAAGAAAGGTTCTCAAAGATTCAGTAGGACAAGGAAACTGACCAAACTGAATGTCACAAAAACTATTGGCATTGAAAGGTCACTTTGCAACTGAGTTTGTTGGTCAAAAACTCTGTTTCACATCTCTGTAACCCTTTTCAAAACAAAAACCCTTTATTTTCCCTTAGCACAACCTAAACTTTGACCCTACCAAAGGACTTTGAAGCCAAATACAACAAAGTCAAAAGCTAAACTGGATCTTTAAGATCTAGTGCTTCAGCCATCTACAAATCCTATGGTAAAGAATAAGGTAATATCGCTAATAGCCTATTAATGGGATGAAGTATGAAGTGTCATATAAGACAATGAATTGGTATGGAAGTGAAGGTTCTCATGGCATAGCTAAAAAAATGGTTGTTGTCAGCAAGAAAAGTGCCAGAAAAGGTTATGGGTAAAAATCTCTATGTGGAAAGGTACACTCTACTTCTTGAAACAGAAGATAATAATGATAGAAAAGTCTATCTTAGATTATTTATGTATTGATCTTAATTATGTTGAAGAACAAAGAAATAATCTTTTGTTAAAACATAGAGATCTTGTTCATGAACTGAACACATGCAAAAAGCAACTCTTTAATTTTTTTTTTTTTTTTAGTATTAAAAACTAAGCTAAACTTGATTTTCTTACCATGCAGCATGTAAACAATGAAATCTCAAAGAGATAAAAAATTAGACTTGAACTTAAAAAGCTAAAGGGAAATACTTAATGAAGAAAATCCTGGGCGTTGAATCAACTCACTAAACGATCCCTCCAGTTCAGGCCTTAAAAGACTAGTCTTTGTAAAATATTCAGCTGACACATAAAAAAGTGGACCCATACCTTGGTGTTGAAAGACCCTGGTTGTCTGAAGCTGAAGGTTTTATTCTGCCAAATCATGATACCAATTATAAAAAAAATCATGATACTGGTAGGATACTCCCATCTGAGTCACAAAGAAACATAACTGATCCTTCAGTTGCTGCCACTGACTCTTTAGCGACTGATTATGATTCAGCAGATGAATCTTCAGTCTGTAGCACCCCTCTTCCTCCACTGAAGAAGTTGGATGGTGTTGAACCTATTTCTGGACCAAAAACTATCAAATCAATTTTGAGGTCAAAATCCACATTTAAAGCTGAAGCTTTAAAAAGTGTCATACTAAATGGACCATCCTCAGCTCCTGCTAAGGGTAACAAAAGCTTTTCAGCTTCAAAAGTTCACTCAGCTCCTATTGGTAAACTAAAGAGTGTGAAAATTGAAGATGATCCTCCCTTAGCTATTGTAATGAAACAACTAAATAACTTAAAATTACAATTTAGCAAGAACCATTCATCTCACTCCAGAAATGATCAATCACAACACACACCTCAAAACAAATACAAAACACAATTCAAAAAGAGTTGTGAGCTGTGTGGCCTAAACAATCATCTAACTAAAAATTGTTATAAGGTTCTGTTTTGCAAAAAGTGTGAGAGAATTGATCACAGAACTTGTGATCATGTTGAATACATTTCTACCATAAACATGTCTCAGCATCTCAAAAGTCTGGGTAGAATGTCTTCAAGACCTAACATCCCAAGACCATCAAAACGCTTCTTTCCACCTTGCATTCACTATGGTGGTATAGATCATTTATCCAATGAATGTTTATACTATCCCATATGTGAGTTATGTGGAAGTTATGATCATGACACAAATGGTCATAACATAATTATCTCTCTAGAAATAGAGATCGAGATCAATCCAAGAAATCCTCAACATACTTTCAAAAAATGTGAAGCTTGTGGTAGTCCAAATCATACCACAACTGATCACTATGACATTGAATGGTTCAAAAGAGGTGAAGCACTTCAAGCCAAAAAGGCTGAAGCTCTAAAATCAACTAGAGCTGAATCATCAAATGCTAACAGATCCAAGACTCCCACTAAAAGGTGGGTTTCTAAGCAAAACTAACCAGTTGAACGTATTTGTGCAGTGTAACATCAGGAAGCCCATCTGGTACCTGGACAGTGGATGCTCAAGGCATATGACTGGTGTCAAAAGTTACCTGCACAAATATATGGAACAACCAAGACCTAAAGTAGTGTTTGGAGATGACTCTACATGCACAACTGAAGGTTATGGCTCTATCAAATGTAATGGTATAGTTTTCACAAAGCTGGCATTTGTAAATGGCTTTAAATACAATTTAATTAGCATTAGTCAACTCTGTGATGCTAAATATATTGTTCAGTTTGATGAGAAAAGAGGAACAATCTTCAACTCTAACAAGGAAATTGTTATGATTGCTCCTCGAGTAAGAGATGTATATGTTCTTGACATGACATCTTCTGCTCAAGAATCTTGTTTCTTTGCCAAAGCTTCTGAAAATCTCAACTGGCTTTGGCATAAAAGACTTGCTCATCTAAACTTCAAAACAATCAACAAACTGGCAAAACAAAATCTTGTTATTGGTCTTCCTCACTTGTCTACTCAAAAGATAAACCATGTTCATCATGTGAAAAGGGAAAGCATCATAGGGCCAGCTTCAAAACAAAACAGACATCTTCTATCAAGAAATGTCTTCATCTTCTTCATATGGATTTATTTGGACCTGTAACTGCTAGATCCATTAACCATGAAAAATATACCCTTGTCATTGTTGATGAGTACTCAAGGTACACCTGGGTATACTTCTTGAAGAAAAAAAGTCAAGCACCTGAAACCATTATATCCTTCATCAAAAGAGTTGAAAATCAAAATGACATCAAAGTAAAACAACTCAGAACTGACAATGGTACTGAATTCAGAAATAGCATACTTGTCAACTTCTGTGATGAAAAAGGGATTTCTCAAAACTTCTTTTCTCCCTACACACCTGAACAAAATGGTGTTGCTGAGAGGAAAAATAGAACCCCTATAGAAGCTGTAAGAATAATGCTTTCAGGATCTGTCTTTTCTAAACAATATTGGACTGAAGCTGTAGCCACTGCATGCTATACTCAAAACAGATCCACCATTGTGAAAAGACATCTCAAAACTCCTTATGAAATTTTTCATAAGAGAATCCCAAACATCAGTTTTCTTCATATCTTTGGATGTATAGTTTACATCCACAATCATAAAGATCATTTAGGAAAATTTAATGAAAAAGCTGATGATGGTTATCTTCTTGGATACTCACTTGTCTCTAAGGCATTCAGAGTCTTCAACACTAGAAGACAACAAATTGAAGAAACCTATCACATTACATTTGATGAAAGCCCTGAGGCTATCAAATTCTCAAAACCCTAAGTTGACAACATCAACATTGCTGAATCAGAAAGATATCCACCTGATGAATATCTTCATCCTTATAAACCTTCTCAAAGGTATCAAACAAACAGCAATGATGTGTCCTTCATAGAATCCTATGAATGTCCTGAACCAGTGGTTCTTGAAACTAAAGTTTCATCTTATCAAACAGATCAAAATGATCAACCTGTTCAAAATGATAAAATCTTAAATGATGATCATTCTGAACATTCCAATCACACCAATGATGAACAAATCATTGATAATCTCCCAAAAACTGAAGACATTCAGATCTCTAAACACTTGTCCTCTCCAAATACAGAGGATACTTCAGCATAAAATACTACAATCCTAAGTCTACCCTTACTTGTTCCATCAATGGTCACTCCAGCTCCTCAAGACAGATGGTCTCAAGACAAGCATATTGAGCTTGTAAATATCATTGGTAATCCAGGAGCAGGGATGCTCACAAGAGCCATGGCCAAACAACTTAGTGCTGCTTCAGCTCATAAATGTCTCTTTGTAGACTTTCTCTCTAAAGAAGAACCTAAAAAGGTCTCTGAAGCACTAAAGCATCTTGGATGGGTTGATGCTATGCAAGATGAACTAAACCAATTTGCCAAAAACAAAGTCTGGAGATTAGTTCCTGCACCCTATGGCAAAACAATAATTGGCTCAAGATGGGTTTTCAGGAATAAAAGGGATGAAACTAGAATGGTCATAAAAAACAAGGCAATGCTTGTAGCTCAAGGCTAAAATCAGCAAGAAGGCATATATTATGATGAGACTTTTACTCCAGTTGCAAGACTTAAAGCTATCAGAATCTTTCTTACTTTTGCCACTTACATGAACTTCATAGTTTATCAAATGGATGTCAAAAGTGCATTTCTCAATGGTAAACTAAAAGAAGAAGTTTATGTAAAACAACCTCCAGGTTTTGAGAGCAATAAATTCCCTAACCATGGTTGCAACATGGACAGAAAAAGCACCTTAGGTGCTTTTCAGTTGCTAGGAGGTAAACTTGTATGTTGGAGTGCTAAAAAGCAGCAATTTGTAACTATGTCCTTAGCTGAAGCTGAATATGTAGTTGCTGCTGGTTGTTGTGCCAACATAATATGGATAAAAAGTCAACTCACTTATTATGACATCATATATGAGAAGGTACCCATCTTTTGTGGTAACACTAGTGCTATTGTAATCTTAAACAATCCAGTCTTGCACTCAAGAACAAAGCACATTGATATTAGATATCACTTCATTAGAGATCATATTCTCAAAGGGGACATTGAATTACATTTCATTCCCACTCAATATCAACTTGCTGATATCTTCACCAAGCCTCTGGATGAGCCAACTTGCAAAAGATTGATTGTTGAACTAGGTATGCTGAACATTGATTCAAAACCTGAAGCTTCAGCACTGACTAAAGAAAACTGAAGCTTTAGTGTCTTCTTCTAAAACTGAACAAATTTTTATGTTAAATATGAGTTCAGTTTTTGCATACAACCTTTAACTTGATCGAGTAAAGTAACTGAGCATTCACATGTGTCTCATTCATGGATTTGCATGAGCATGTTTAGTTTTGTCGCCTTTACTGGAAGACTGATAATGATGAAGATTACAATAATCAGTTCAACATGACATACATACCAAACCTAAACCTAGTCTAGCTTTTTCAAAATATCAATCTAAAGGTCAGTTTAAAAAAAACAAATGTGATTTTCAAAAGTAATATTATTTTATCAAAATAATTTCCTTCCCAAGGAAGTTGTTTAACTTTAAAATAAACATATTAAAAGAGGAAGTCCAACAGTTAGAATGACCACAACATCTTTCTCTTACCTACTTTTTCAGTTGAATAGATGGTTATTCACTATTTGAGGTATCAGAAGCATTCTTTGCTGACTTTCATTTAATACAAAGTTTGGCACACATGTTGAAACCTAACCCTAAAACACTCCTATAACTTTATAACCTTAAATGATAATTACAATTTCTCAAAGGAAATTTTGTAATTTCATCAATCATATAAATCACAACATACCATTCCACATCACACTCTTACAAATCCGTCAAGAACAAAAAAAACACACACCTTCCACCAGATCAAAACTTCAAAACCCTAATGGCAGAATCATCCTCACAAAACCCCTCATCACCTAACCTCACTCCCAAAGAAGAACCTATCACTCTTAACAAACCTAAAAGCCCAAACCCTTTCTTACCTGCCATTCAGGTAGAGTTCACATTTGAGGAAATTGCCTTCACCACCAATAATGAAGTCGCACTTTTATATCCCTCACACCCTAACCAAGAATACTTTAAGGATGTGTCTGAATTCATTTCTAAATGTTGTCTAAAAGAAGCATTTACAAGAGCCCCAAATCAATACAAAGAATACCTAAGTGAATTCTAGTATACAACAAAGGTCTTACCAGACTATAAGATTTGGGTATCCACTCCTACAGGAGAAGTTAGAGGAGAGATAGGTATCACCACATTTAGAAATGCTCTTAGGGCACAATACTTACCTTACTCAAGTATGTATGTTCCTTCACCATCCATAACAATTGTAAGACCATGGTTTTCAATGATAGGGTATAATGGGGGGATTAGGGAAAAAGGAACTCTCAAAAAGAGTTGTCTTCCTCCTAGGTGGAGGTTGCTGATGGGTCAGATCATTCAGTGCTTAGGTGGGAATATAGGTAGCCTAGATCAAATATCTAATAAGGACGCCACAATCTTGTATTGTTTGGCAAATGGTATCCAAGTAGATTCTGCCAAGATAATTTGGGAGGATCTCATTTACAAGCTGAACAAGAAGACTAAGGAAAAGATTATTCCCTACCTTAGGTTTATATCTCTTCTACTTGAACATATGGCACCTAAATATGATAATGAAGAACTCACAATAAACCCCACTTAGGTCTTCAGTGTTCACAACTGGATACTGAAGCCAAACCAACCTAAAGAACTTCCCTTCACTAACCACATGAAGGCCATCTGCAATCTAGATGTGCCTGTGGACTCCAAAGCTCCCAAATACTCTTATCCAATTGAAGAGGTTCCCCAAGGCAAAAATCCTGGAGCTAGAAGTAGAATCAGAAGAAAACAATCTTTAAAACACACATCTGAGTCCACCACTGAGGCATCCAAATCCCAATCTGGCCATTCAAAAAAGGAACTAAGTCCAGTTCGGCCATAGACACAAACCTAATCCATCATTTACCTCCCACACCAGTGGTTGGTAAAATGCATAAAGAGGCACAGCAAGCAGCTGGTGGCCCAACATCTTTAGGGGACACTAGTGAAGATGGAGCCCACCCTCAGCTCAATAGTGGTATGTCTATATTTCCTATAATTAAACCTGTTTGATCAGCTTCTTTTATTTTGCACTCTGAGTCTGCATCATGACATGATGCTTCTGCAGATTTCACAACTGAAGCTGATCTTGGAATATTTGCTCCTAAGGATTCCATACCTTAACAACAAGGTATGGATAAAGGAACCAAAAACTACTGATTTGCTCACATACTTGCAGGATCTAATCCAAGTGTTCTTGTAGAAAAAACCAAATCTGCTAGAGATGGGTTAAAAACTGCCCACACTACTTCAGGTGCAAATGAGGAATCAGGAGCTGATGACATCTCACAAAAAGTAAAGCTGGAGGATTTATCAGATATCTTAAAAGATACAAGATCTGCCTTCTTCACTCATGACTCCCCAACAGACGAGCCAATCATTATTTCAGATATGAGTGAAGAGGAAGAGAATGATGAAAATGATAAAGACACTGAAGATACTTCAGCCCCTCTTCCATCTCCAAAATCAGCTCAAATTCAAGAGTTAATGGCTCAGGTTCACTTACTTCAGTCTCAGAAGGAAGAGCTGGAGCAAGCAAAAGTTAAAGCTGAAGCTAAAGTTGCCTCAATGAAAGCTAAGCCTTCATATCCATACATTAACTAGCTAACTGAACTTCTGGTAACTTCCCTTAAGCCTGAACTATCCAAACTCTTAGCCTCACATGACTTTGCTAGCTGCTTACCCACTGAACTGAAAGAGCTCCCCTCAAAGATCACTGGATTATCTAGAGAAATTAAAGAGCTATAGTAGCATATTAAAGACATAGAGATCGAGCTTCCTAGGGATCTCATCGAGATACCAAAAAAACTAGAGTCATTCGCTTCCACTATCTCCTGTCTATCATCCCAGGTAGCTGAATTGAAGAACATTCAATGGAAACCTCCAGCATAGTTTCTCAATTTACCAAGTCAAATTTTTTCATTTCAAGAAAAGCTCAAGACTTTGGATTCTCTTCCAAATCTTTTGCACAAGGCCTTTGATACCTTAAATAGGTTTTCCACCATAATGGAGAATGCATCAGGGGCTGTAAGCATGGATGTTACTTCTATAGACCAAGCACCTCCTTCACCTACTGAGGGGGAGAAGAACACTAAAGATGCTAGTACAAACATGAAAAATGAATTAATCGATCTTCTGGGCAAAGATGTTATAACACAGTACTACATTAAGAAGTTACTCTTTGATAAATACTATGGCAAGATGCTGAAAAGAAAGAAAAACCCTAAGATCACCAACTGTGAAGTTCTCACAAAGAAAGGCCCTATCACACTAAAAATATATAGGGAAGATGGGTATGAGGAAGTCATCTCAAATCTCAAAGTCAATGATCTACATTCAGCAGAATGAAGAGAAGTACTACAAGCTTTAGGTTCACTTACTTCGTTTTTCAAAAGGAAAAGCTGGAGAAAGCAAAACATAAAGCTGAAGCTGAAGTTATCTCAATGAAAACCAAGCCTTCATATCCAAACATTAACTAGCTAACTGAAATTTTGGTACTTCCCTTGAAACCTGAACTATCCAAACTCTTAGCCTCACATAACTTTGCTAGCTGCTTGCCCACTGAACTAAAAGAGCTCCCCTCAAAGATCACTGGATTATCTGGAGAAATTAAAGAGCTAAAGCAGCATATTAAAGACATGGAAATCGAGCTGCCTGGGGATCTCATAGAGATACCAAAAAAACTAGATTCATTCACTTTCACTATCTCTAGTCTACTCTAGGTAGCTGAACTGAAGAACATTCAATGGAAACCTCCAGCAGAGTTTCTCAATTTGCCAAGTCAAGTTTCTTCAGTTTAAGAAAAGCTTAAGACTTTGGATTCTCTTCTAAGTCTTTTGCATAAGGTCACTCATACCTTGAACATGTTTTCCACCATGGTGGACAATGCATCAGGAGCTACAAGCATGAATGTTCCTTCAGCAGGCCAATCAGCTGCTTCACCTGCTAAGGGGGAGAAGAACACCAAAGAGGTTGGTACAAACCTAAAAGATGAATTAATCGATCTTCTGGGCAAAGATGTTATAACACAGTACTACATTAAGAAGTTACTCTTTGATAAATACTATGGCAAGATGCTGAAAAGAAAGAAAAACCCTAAGATCACCAACTGTGAAGTTCTCACAAAGAAAGGCCCTATCACACTAAAAATATATAGGGAAGATGGGTATGAGGAAGTCATCTCAAATCTCAAAGTCAATGATCTACATTCAGCAGAATGAAGAGAAGTACTACAAGCTTGTCCAGATAAAAGTGAAAAAGGATGGAAAGCCATTTATGATATGGTGAAGACAAGAGTGGATCAGCTAACTCAAACTGAATAAGAACTCAAGATTTACTTGAACCAACCCCTCAATGAGCAAGATCCTCTGGATGAGCTAACTGATTTAGCTAACAAGAAAAGAAAAAGAACCAGTGACTTAAGAGATCATTCCAGGTCAACAAAGAAACATAAGTCATCTAGTTCAGCATAAAGAAGAGGATCATTGAACAGCTAAGGCAAAAGAATAAATTTTTTTGTAATAACTTTATCTTTTGTAAATGTATTGTTATGAAAGTTAGAATGAAATATTATCAGTTTATGTTGTTCAATTCATATCAATTATGTAAGAAGAAGTTGTTTTACTCACTTACAATTGATTTTAACTTAGGCTATTTGTATATTTAAATAGGCGGAGATTGTTGGGTTCAGTTTTTGAGCTCTTTAGTCTTTCAGTAGATTTAAACATAAAATCCCCTATGTGTTTCTCAAACTGAAGTCTTTCAGTTTGGGTCACTGAAGCCTTTCAGCTTCGGTCGCTGAAGTTCCTTCAGCATCAGCTCTTCAGGTCCTTAGAAGATTGGGAAGTATCTTCACTTCAATGTATGCAGCGGTACTGAAACTGAAGAAGGACTTTTGTTTGGAGATTCAGTTCAGCTTGGCTGACAATTCCAAGCTGAACGTTGTCTATCTCCTTAATAGAAGCTGAAACGTGTGTTTCACTTCTAAAGGTTTACAAGGCGAGAAAAAGATTTCTTTATGTCAAAAGGAATAAAGCAATCTCCTTCGGAAATGCTACTTCCAAAGTTGGTATAGAAGTATAACAACTTTCCTTCAAGGACTGTACCTAGTACTAGAAAGTAAATGTGCATGAAATGGTAACTCAACCACCTATTTAATGCTTGCCACATAGCTAGGTTAAAAATATAAACCCTAATCCCTTTGCCTATAAAAGGAAATGGATTCCCAGAGTAAATGTTATCTCTTCCAATTAATATGATACACATTGAAAAGTTCATTTATCTCTTAAACAAACTGACTCGTACCACTCATAGCTGAAGCTTCAGTTTGGTCATAACAAGTTTGTTTTATTACTCTCATAACTTTGGTTAGAGAATAAGTTCGAATGAGATAACACCCCAATTATCATTCAACTACCTTTCTATTCCGCAAGCAAGGTTTGTCATAGATTCTTTTATTGATTCTAATAAAAGTCTATACGTTAAAAAGTACTTCTGTGTGTTTTAAACTTGTTCTTTATATTGTTTATATATATTTGTTTAAAACTCACTTTGTTTCTATGGAATCTGATTAGTTTAAAGTTGATAAACCTTATATCTGATTCCAAGGGACCAACATTGAGAGAGTTTCATACCATTCTCTTGGAGCTTGTTTAAGTCCATAAAGGACTTTGTCCGATTTGCACATATGGTTAGGAAACTTACTGCTCTCAAAACCTGGAGGTTGTTTGACATAAACTTCTTCTTTTAGTTTACCATTGAGGAATCCACTTTTGACATCCATTTGATAAACTATGAAGTTCATGTAAGTGGCAAAGGTAAGAAAGATCCTAATTGCTTTAAGTCTTGCAACAGGAGCATAGGTTTTATCATATTTTATGCCTTCATGCTGATTGATGATTAGATCAAGCATCATTGCCTTATGATTACAATGCCAGATTCATCCCTTATTGAAATGGTTGGATTTGTATCATGTACTGAAGTATCTTCCATTTAGAGAGGATAAGTGTTTAAAGATTTGAATATCTTTAGTATTGTGAGGTTATCAATGAATTGTTTCTCATTGGTGTGTTGTTTTGAATGTTCATACTGATCATCATTTAAGAATTCATCAGTTTGAAACAGATGATCATTTTGATCATTATGATCAATTTGATCATCTTGACCATTTTGGTCAGATGAGATTTCAGCTTTAGTAACAAATTATTTATCTTTCATAAAGTTTTATGAAGGACTCTAAGTTGTTAAAAGCATTTCAGTGTCCATGCTATGGAGCATGCACCTTTCTCATTAATCTAAACAATATATTTAGCATTATAGATTTGACTGAAGCTAAAGAGATTGTTGATTATACTATTTTCAGGTGCTTTTTTTTAAACTATACCATAATTTTACATAACAATGACCTTCACTGGTGTATGTAAAGTCATCTCCATACATTACTTCAGGTCCTGGTACTTCCCATATTTGTGCAAATAACCTTTGATATAAATCATGTGCTTTAAGCATCCATTGTTCAAAAGCTATAAGGGTTTCCTTATGTTACACTGCACAAATAGGTTCAAAGATGCCTAGTTTTGCTTAGAGACCCACCTTTTAGAGGGAGTCTTTGATCTTTGAGCACCTAATGATACAATCTTATTTGATCCAACTTTCTTAGCTTAGAGAGCATCCCCTTTCTTAAACCACTCAATGTCATTGTGATCAGTTGTGGTATGAATGTTGCTACCACATGTTTCTTAATTTTTTGTAACATGCTGAGGATTTCTAGGTTTGATTCCTCTTCTCAAAGAAATAATCATGTTATGACTATGAGTATCATGATCATAACTTCCACATAACTCACATATGGGATAATATACACAGTCATCAGATAGATGATCATTGTACCCTTAATGTATGCAGGAAGGGAAGGGTATTGCTGGTCTAGAAGTTCTGGTTCTTGAAGAAGATTCACCTTGACCATTGAGATGCTGAGTAGTCTTTATGGAAGACATGAATTTAGCATGATCACATGTTCTGTGATCAGTTCTCTTGCATTTTTTTTTGCAAAACAGAACCTGAAAAAAATTCTTAAAAAGTTAATTGTTTTGTCCACAAAGTTCACAACTTATTTTAAATTGAGTTTTGTATTATGAGGAGCCTATTAAGACTGGTGGTTTCTAGAATAAGATGACTAGTTCTTACTAAGTTGTAATTAAAGTTCGTTGAGTTCTTTTATCACAACTAGCTGAGGACGGTTAATCTTTAATTTTTATCATTCTTTTATACTTATCAGCAAGGAGTGAATAAGTTTTTGAAGCTGAAGTACCTTTTCTGTTATCCTTAGAAGGGGCTGAGGAATGTTCCTTTAAGGTGACACCATTTAAGGCTTCGGCTTTGAATGTAGAATTTGACTTCGAAATCAATTTGATAGTCTTTGGTCTAGAGAAAGGATTTGAACCAACCAGCTTCTCTAGTGGAGGAAGAGGGGTGCTACAAACTGAAGATTCGTCAGCTAAATCATAATTAGTCGCTGAAGAGTCAGTAACAGCAACTGAAGGATCAGTTGTGTTTATTTGTGACTTAACTGGGAGTACCTTACCAGTATCATGATTTGGTAGAGTAAAATCTTCAGCTTTAGATAACCTAGGTTTATTTCCACTAGTAGTAGACATATTTGAGTTATACGCTGAAGATTTTACAAAGACTAAGTCTTTTGGCCCAGAACTAGAGGTATCTTTAGTGGGTTGGTCAATTCCCAAGATTTTCTTCTTTTGAGTGGGAATTTGTTCACTGATTTACTAATTTTCTTTATTAGAACTATTTAGCCATGTTTCTGTAATAGATGTTAGCTCTTTCAATTTAGTTCTTAAGTTTTGATTCTCTTTGAGAATCTCAGTGATCACATGATGCATGGTAAGAAGATCAAGTTTTTCTTGTTTTAATACCAAAATCTGTTATTTGCATGTATTTAGTTCTTGAACAAGATTTCTATGTTTTGACATGAGATTGTTTCTCTGTTCTTCAACATAGTTTAGATCAATACACAGATAATCTAGAATGGATTTTCTATCATCCTTATCTTTTATTTCAAGAAGAGTGTGTACCTTTTTCATAGAGATCTTGACCCATTCACCATTTTTGGCACTTTCTTTGCCAACAAAAACTCTTTCTTCATCAGCAAGTGCCATAAGAGCTTTGACTTCAATCATTTCATTGTCATCTGATGACACCTCTTCTTCATCCCATTCATACATTTTAGAAATGAGACCCTTGTTTTTGCCTAAGGATGAATTGGGAGCTGAAGTACTGGAACTGAGGAGGGCTAGTTTAGCTTTGACTTTCTTGTATTTAGCTTCAAAGTTTTTGGTATGCCTCAATTCAGGTTTGTGTTGAGAAGAATTAAGAAGTTCTAGTTGAAAAGGTGATTAATATGAAGGAATTTGAAAAGGTGACTGATAAGAAGGAACTGATGTTTTTCAAAAAACAATCCTAGCAAAAATGAACCTTTTCTGCACATTTGTGACATTCAGTTTGGTCAGTTGCTTTTGCACCACTAAACCTTTGAGTACCCTTTTTGAAGAACCTTTTAGATTTGGCTAAAAGAGCTCTTTCTTGGTATTCTTCTTCAAGGCCATTCATGTACTCTTGACTGCTTCTTGTATCCTCTTCATCATCAGGACTATCTTGAAAGTCCTGGACAATAGAGGTAGAGAGGAAGGCAGTTGATAGTGGAGTTGCAGAGACAAAAATTTTCTCTTTGTTAGTCTCATAAATACTGTCTATAAGGTTTTCTTCATATTTGAGTTTACCAAATAGAGAAGCAAGCTCAGATTATTTTACATGATTTGTGTTTATGAGACTTTGGCAGAAAGCTAGCCACTTCTTTGATAACCCATTTATAAAACCAGTACTTATTTCAAGCTTTGAAAGTTTAATGCCATCAATTACTAACTCATTCCTCAAAGCTTTATATCTGGTGAAAGTTTGTGTTAGAGTTTCACCTTCTTTGAATTTGAAGGTGTGTTAGGATTTCATTTTATGTGTCAACATTTATGAAATTACCAATAGCACCACACGTAGGGACTAGAATAGACATTCTTGTATACTTAGCATTTGTGTGAGCTATAAATACTCCTCCAAGGCTTCCATGAAGAGGTTGAGACTTTGTATCATTTTACACTTTCATTCTATTTTACACTTTTACTTTCTCTCTCTACTCTCTCACTAGAATAATGGTTATCTTGTGGTTTGAGTCTCCCCGACCACCAGATCATAGATTCTTTAGTTCTTACAATTGGTATCAGTCGCCATGGGGTGATATCGTGAGTTTGTATGCGTTTATATCTTGTTTAGATCATTAGTTTTAGTTATTTTGGGTCTCGTTTGCTTCAAAAATCAAACCCAGATTTTTGTGTTTAAAAGTGTTAAAATTTATGTTTTTAAGCAAGATATAGTCCTAAGATAACTAGTTGTGCAAGAAAAATCAAGGTAAAATGTCAAAAAGGGTAAGTTTTTGGTATTTTTTATGAAAAGTACGTTTTTATTTGAAGCTAGCGAAATATGTATTGAAGGTAGTGAAATATGTATGATGCTAGCAAAATATGACAGTAAACAAAATATGTTGGAAGCGAAATATGTTGTAAGCAAAATATGATAGGTTAACCTCAAGCGATTTATGTCATTTCTAGGAAACAAAACTCTGCTTAATTATTCTTAGGGTCAAGCGAAATATGTTCAAGCGAAATATGTTAGCAACCGAAATATGTTAGCAAGCGAAATATGTTAGTGAGCGATTTATGACAGTTTGTTAGTTCAAGCGAAATATGTAGTTGTGTAAGACGAAACTCTGTCCAATTTTCTTCTTTCAAGTGAAACATTACATAGTCATAATCCAAGCGAAACAATGCAAGCGAAACATTACAGGCAAAACATTACATTTATCATATTCAAGCAAAATTTAACATCAGTCACAAAAAGATTTTATCAAATGGGAACGTTTCCATAAAACAAACTCCTGCTGAAGATGCTGAAGAAACTTATGGTGCACTTCAACTAGTCCAGAACGTGCTAGAGTCATTACAGACCTTTCTTCTGCTAAAGAAAAGGATAGGTATAAAGCTGACAATTTCGTGCTAAACGAATATTTACTTCAAGTATACCAAAGACATCTACACACGTACATGCAACCATTAAACAAAATCCAAAGACATAGGTACCAAATGTGAAGATGATTCTGGAAGGTTCTAAGTTAACAAAGGATGACAAGGAATCACAATTATACGATGAATTTGAACGCTTATTGTCAAAAATCAAAGTAGAGACATTCATGTTTACTATGTAAAGGTTTATGAAGCTCATTACCGACATTATAAACATCAGATAACAAAGTCCCTAATGCATGCATAAACTCTAAATTTGTGAACAACATGTTACCTGAATGGAGCAGATTCATAACTGAAGTAAAACTCAACAGAGGTTTGAAAGAGTCTAACTTTGATCAGTTGTATGCTTACTTGAAGCAACATGAGGTGCATGCTAATGAGAACAGAATGATGATGGAAAGGTTCATTCAACCAACTAATGATTCCCTTTGGCACTAGTGTCTAATGCCTCAGTTTAGCAATATCCAACACAATCATCTGAGCTCCCACAATTCTCAAATCAACCATCACTTATTGATAACTGTTAAATGACACAGAACAACCTTTTAACGGATAACTTGATTGAAAGCCTAACCAACACACTTGCCCTCCTCAATCAATCATTCAAAGCACATCTTCCTCAAATAAACAATTAACTCATAACGTCTTCTAATGCAAGGAACAAAGCTACAGTTCAAGATGACAGAGTTGTTGTTCAGGATGTTCGTGATAGATACAATGTGAATAATCAAGGAAGACCCATTGCAGAGGAATAAGCATAGAGGAAATGGTTGTAGCTGGGAAATGTTGGCATGTTTCAGAACAGAGTTGGAAACATGAATCCTGGTCAAGCTAAACCATTAATGTCTACAACTGTCAAAGGAATACGTGCACAGATACAACAGAATGTCCCCCACAACTAAAGCGTCCTCATGGGATTCAGACTACTTCAAAGACAAGATACTCTGCTGATGAATGCCCATAGAAAATGGTGTTTTGTACTGGATGAAGAGCAGTTGTTGTTTCTTGCAGGAGAACAGGTCACCAATTTTGATGACGATGTGGATGATTTGGCACTCAATGTGGACCATGTCTTTGAAGCTGATCAATGCGATGCATTCGACTCTGATGTTGATGAGGCTCCCACCACACAGACCATGTTCATGGCAAATCTTTCATCTGAAGATCCAATCTACGATGAAGCCGGGCCATCATATGACTCGAATACTCCGTTTGAGGTACAAGAATCATGATACCTTTATAGATCATATGGATGAGAATCATGAAGTACAACTAGATGCAAAGTGATGTACAATACAACTACTTGTTGACCTCTGATAGCTGACTATATACGAGTGATAGTAATATTATTCCGTATGATCAGTATGTGGAAGACAACGAAGAACATGTTGTACAAAGTAATGTATCTTCTGTTCAAAATGATGCATTGATGTCGATTATAGATGATATGCATGAACCTGGGTGTCCCAAATATGTCAGCAAATAAGCATTGTTAAATAGTTTAATGACACATTGTCTACTGAACTTGCGAGATATAAATAAACTGGTCGGAGGTGTCTGAACAACGGCTAAGTTTGAATTAACTGTTAGAGAACGAAAGATTGATGAACAAAGAGAATAATTATCTTGACACAGAAAGTCGAAAAAGAAACTTCTTTAAAATCGAACTTCAATACTCACAATTGCATACATCGTTCCTACCCTTAAACCCATCATAAGATAATGAAGGAAGAAGCGATCATTTTGAAAAAGGATTTAAAACAAAAGAAGACAAATACCTTGAAGAGTGTTTTTGACATTACAAAGGCTAAAAAAAAAGGTTAAAGATAGAATTTATACAAACAAGAACATTCTGATCAAAACAGTTTCACATGATATGCGTCACCAAAATCAATTTAATGAAAAGAACAAGGTCGCGATAGGCAACAAAAATCCCTATTCATCACCCTGCAAAAGCAAGTTCAAACCAGCCCCTCTATAATGGTCATGTCTTATTCAAGTCCAATCATGCACGACCTGTTGTACATGACCAGAGGAATACTCGGAGATATCTATAATAAGCAAGGAAAAGAATGCTTGAGAAATGAAAAGCCCTCTATGTGTGGAAAATAAAGTTAGGATTTTGCCCCCCCCCCTGCCCCCACACCCCCCCATATTACTCGAAGGAGAAAACCGTCTTCAACCTTTGCTCTCACAAAGAAATCTGACCCCAGAACAGAATTTTGGGTCCAAAGATAATATTGTTAGGAAAAAGGCGCAAGAGACCCAGACAGTCCAAAACCACTTTCACAATGACAGGTGTATCCGTACCCAATACTCCTGTCAAGCTTGTCCCCAGAGTTCTTCCAACTAAAAGTCAATGAAGATTAATCTTTATGTACTATCACACAACTTTTTTACGAATTTGAACAAAACTTCGCAAAAGAGAATCACCTCCAACAGTTTACAGAAGGAAAGATGTTTGAATCAAACAAAAACATTTACCTCACTGCAGTTATCCATGTTTCAAAACTCTTGAAAGAACACTTTGCAGGATTTCAAACGGCCCACTTTAAAGAAGTTAAAGTAAAATGGTAGAAATATTAGATCAAATGAATGACGAAGTGACCAGGATACTGTGGACAAGCAATGTGCTAAAATTGAAATGAAAAACTTCTCATAGCAAATGAGAATCTGATTTGCTAATTGTTTGTCCAATCAACTGTTGAATGATGTGTAAAAATCACGTTGTCTATATCTTTAAACAATGTCTAAATTCAAAATGAGAAAAAACATAGGTTTTCAAAACTTGAAAGGAATACCTAAATTTGCAATTGAAGTATCAACACCTACAAGAAAACTTTGGCAATAACAAATCACAAACATCTCAGGACTTCCTGAAATTTAACTCATTTTTTTCAAGATTATCAAACTAAAAATCAGATTCAAGAAAAAGACAACGTGATTAGAACTAGAAAGTTTCTAGTCTCGAATGTAAATGACAAAACTGATGAGCCTTATAATGCTAACATGTCACTCTGCTCTTATTGAAGAAAATGAAGCGTTAGAGTAAACTAGAAAGAAAGAAATGAAAGCACATTAACACATAAATTGTTTGAGTCTAATCAGATCACGCTTGTCTTCCACTAATGAAAAGACATCTTCCTTGTTAACACAAATTGAGGATCTAAAGGCTCAAATAGAAGGCAATTTGAAAGTTGCAGCTAGAAGTTCTGTCAAAACAAAAGTTCTTGCTCCTGGTATGTATGCCATAGATGTAGAACCAATCCCTCCTCGCCTTAAGAACAATAGGAATGCTTCTTTAAACCTAATATACAACCATCTAAGGGAGTGTAGAAACAGATAAGGAGATGTAGAGAAGCAAGCGTAATGAAACCACTGGATAATGTACTTAACAATGCTTGTCAATACAACTATAACTTTCTCATGAATTGGTAGAATATGTTATTGGCACTTGCCCAAAAGAATTCACCGAAAGAGATAGCAAGGCTCCTTCTATCCCTTTAACTAGGAAAAAGCAAGTTACTTTTACTAATACATGCAGTACATCTACTAATAACACACAGAAACATGGAGTGCGCCAGAAACTCACCCGTCTAATGTCCAGTGTATCCCTACTACAGAGTAAAGCAGTTTCCCCTCGTCAAGCGGATCAAAAGCTAGAAGCAATACAAAGCACATAGATCCAGCCATTAAGATTGTGAATACAAAAAGTAGAAGACCATCCTAGAAAAAATAAGTCTGTTTGGACAAAAGTAAATCGAGTTGATTCTAGCATTAGCTCTAAGAATGTTGTAATTAATTTGAATTCTGAATCTGTGTGCAAAACTTGTAACAAATGTTTGAATTCTTCAAATCATGAAATGTGTGTTAATAATATTTTTAGAGCCTGTAATGCTACCCCCACTATTAAAATTGTCTTGAATAAAGAGAAGCAGATTTGGAAACCAAAAGGTAAACTATCTAATAACATTTTGAACAAGACCAAGCAGATTTGGCAACCAAAAGGCAAACTATCTGATAACAGTTTGAACAAGACCAAGCAGTTTTGGAAAGCAACGGGCATAACTCTTTGCTAATGTTTGGTTAACAATGTAAGAACCCACGAAAGAAATTCACCTCAGGAAAACTTAATTGTGGTTATCAATGGAGACCCACAGGAAATAAATTTGCATTAGGAGAAATGTGCCCTTTTACTAGGCTTCCTGTGACATGTACTACTATGTCAGCTAACCGACAAGACCCCAACATAAATTGGGGATCCGAAATTCTAAACCCTCCAAATTCGATTGTTTTCAAATGCCGGTGGTACAGATCATCCTTTGGTATCTGACTCAGGCTGTTCAAAACTCGATTTAGAGGAACGGTTGGCTCTTAATGTACCTTACAGCCAGTAGACCAGACCCTTGTATTTCTGCTTTGTGAATTTGTTAGAGTATCAGGCCTAAGCCCACCAAAAAGCACCTTGAAGCAACTAAAAAGGAACCATTAACATGGTTCCCTTTTGTATCCGAGAGACAATGTGTATTCACGAACAAGCTTATGCAGATGCGGATCATTACGGGATGTCAGGATTCGAGAAGAAGTACGTTGGAAGTGCTTAGTTTCTTGGAGATAGAATTGGTTAGACTGTCATCAAGAAGCAAAGAAGCACGACCAATTTTCAACAACAGAGGCGTAATACAATGCATTCCTGGATGCTGTGCTCAAATAATCCTTAGGATGAGATCTAGCTAAAAGACTAACGGCTTTCCTGTTTCCAATAAGATTCCTCTGTACTGTGATAGATCAAAAGTGCAATTGCTCTAAGATCAACAAAACAATGTCCAGCACTCACGATATAAGCACAATATCGACTAACGACACCATTTCATTCAGAGAGCAATGGAAAATGGGGTGAGTTGAACTCTACTTCGAGGAAACAAACAATCAGCTAGTAGATACCCTCACAAAAGCTTTACAAGACCAATAGCGTTTTCGAAATCTACTACTCCCACGACTTGGGATGAAGAGTTTAAACCCCTGAACCCTCAAACCCTTCATGAAGAAATAGGATGAGTAAATGAATGTCCTATCATCCTTTGTACATAAGTACATAAAAAATAGACTTGGAAATATTTAAGTCATTTTGAATTACAAAAAGTTTGCAATTACTTTCAAATTGCAACCCGGTTCTCATTTGAAGGAAAGATGTCGGCGGAAAGACAACTGTACCTAAAAACGGGGTAATTAATTTTACTCGTGCATGGAATTACTTATATCCATGCAATTTGGGATTAATGTACTTTCAGTGCATTTTTCTTAATTCGGAAGAGAAGACATTCCTGTTGATAACCAAATAATTTTTCATAATGATTCTTCACAATTATTAATGTTAACCACGATGGTAAAAGTTGTTTGAAAATCAATCCGGATAATTTGACACTCAATCAATGACTACAGCTCTTTCAATAGAAAAGGGTCATCGATTGAGGGGGAGAGTGTTGTTCAAATTTAATGTCTGGGTGCCGATTGAAATTGGTAACCGGTCTTTTAGAGACAAAAGAAGCTAAGGAACCAAATCATCATAGCCTCTGCTAGCATCAGCATGATGTTCCCTCAAAGTAACAGAGACAACTGATACAACATCAACACTTCCACCACCACCACCTCCACTAACAAAACCTACAGGTCCTTGAGATATTTAGGAGAAAGTTAAAGATCCAAATCTCGAATGCATCATTAGTGGAAAGAGCTCAAGATATTGGCTACTAACTAATCAAAAGAGTGAATGATTAAGATCAAATGATCATGCGGTAATGCAACCTACATCTGTACATAATAAGTTGTAATGGAAATTTAGATGTTATTGTGTTAGTGTATGAATCTTTCATGAGTTTTTCATTAAACTTAAAAAACCAGGTTTTTGAGTTTAACGAAAAAATCTTTCAAAATTATCATATCTGACACTAACACATTCCCTCAACGATTGAGGGGGAGCATTAATATTTCAACACAACTTTAACTAAAATATGGTCATACATATAAGTTCTCAAGGTGTAATCTCCACCCCCATGTGCTAAACATTTTCAAATACCGATGCATTATTTGCGGGGAAGCTCGTTCTTAAATGCAAAAACAATCGGGTACTAAACACTTTGATAGTTATATCATAAGTACCTGATTGAGTTTTTCAACAGTGTTTTATGCAAGGTGAACTGTACCAAAAGACTGACCATGTATTTACTTTTATCGAAGTTATGAGGATGGTAAGGTTAGGTACTCGTTCCTATGAATCCTGCTAGAACTGAAGGTCTACCCATGGGGGGAACAATCTACAAGTTATTACAAGAAGTGCATTAGGTAGTTAAAAAAAGGAGTAAATATGATAACAAGGATATTACCGATGAGATAGAGCTAGTTACTAGGAATATACCCAACAAGGTGCTAGTCATGAGTCTCGGTAAGCACTGAAGGGTTGAGGAAATGAAAAAGAATTGAAACGGATAAAGGGTGCTAAAGAAAGAAGCCCTCTATACTCTTAGGTGCATAAACCGAGTCAATACATAAAGCTGTCAGAATTCACAAATTGATTGCAAACATTGAATGACGACATCATGGACTCAAGTGATAGCAGAAGCACAACCCTCCCAGCATTCGAGTTTCTCCTGAAAAGAAACTTTCTCATAGTCAACGAGACTAAACATGCATTATATTGTCTCACTCACATCCGAGTAAGTTTGGTATTAAAAGGTGTCAGTCAGCTCCAGCCTTCGATCACTAAAATCAAAGCGCAATTCGAGTCTAGAGCAAGATGATCAACAGTTTAATCTCAATAGGACACATATCCATTAACTTTGACTCACACACACTATGGAAACAAGGTTACTAAAGAGTCCTACTCATTATCCTTAGATATTTCCAAACATCCGATTGATACGAAGGTATCACAATAAAGATGGAAATCCCTGCTAGAGCCAAAAATCAAACAGCTCTAGGTAGGACTTGTGCGATTCAACAAGAATCAAACTTGTGTCATCTAGAAAGAAACGATGTAGCATTCTACATGAATCAACTTGTTCCATTAAACAGAATTGACTGTTATTGAACCATATTGACAAACAATTAAAACTCTCGATGTGTTACAAAAACTTTCATAATTCTCACATCAATTGATTTTTCAAATTAATTTTCTCTTTATTGCTACCTGTTTTATTACAGAAACATTTAAAGATGAAGATGGAAATACCCTGTACCAGCAGAGTCAAGTTCATAACCTAAAGCAACAACATGACCTAACACTTGTTATGAATTATGTAAGATCTCATAAAGGTTGTCAAAGCATCCTCCGCAAACTCTGTTATCATATACTCTTCACAACAAGTGCACAAGATGGCAATAAATTACTAAATGAAATGAGAGATTAAGTTTGGCAGATTATCTCCAAAGAAAGCTCAAGATCAAAATCAAAAGCAAGTCAAAAGTTGAACAGCTCAATTGTATCTAAAGATCACAACAACAAAGAACTAGATGTAACATGAAGAATCTAAAGCAGCAAGCTGTAAGAGCTTAAGTCTAGTGTTTCAAGGGTGACCTCCCTTAGGGGAGATAGTTAAATATGAGTAAAATACTACGTCACTCCCGTATATTTTATTGTTATATATTCGTAGTTTTAATAGTTAATCGTATTCTTGTATTAAGCCGGGTTCAAATACCCGGTATTTTGTAAAAACAATATAAAGCTCTTCCAACTTTGAGATGCAAGCTAGTTCAATTTCATTTTCACTTTAAACAACATACACTCTCTCTCTATAATATCTCTCTATGTGTTTCTCTCTCTAGAAACTAGCCCAATCACAAGAATCATCACCCGTGTTATGAATTAAATGATCCTACAAAGAGCCATAAGATCTTTAACTTTAGTTACTTCATTGTCATCAGATGACATATCATCTTCATCCCAATCAAATGTTACATCAATTAACCTTTTCTTTTATCTTTAGATGAATTAGGATCTGAGGCACTTAACTGAGGAGGCAAGTTTAGCTTTGACTTTGTTGTACTTGGCTTTAAAGTCTTTGGTATGCCTCGGTTCAGGTTTGTGCTCAGATAAATGGTGAAGTTTTGGTTAAAAAGGTGACTGATATGAAGGAACTGATGTTTTTTACCAACAGTCTCTTACAAATGACCTTCCCTTGCGCCAACATTTTGTGCATTTCAGTTTTTGGTTAGGTTCCTTTTTGCACTGTTAAACCCTTGAGTACCCTTTTTGGTTGAAGAACCTTTTGATTTTGCTAAAATAGCTCTTGCATGGTATTCTCTTCAAGGTCATTCATGTACTCTTGACTGCTTCTTGTGTCCTCTTCATCATCAGACTTATCTTGTAAGTCCCTAGACAATAGAATAAAGAAAAAGGCAGTATGAACATTGGTAGTTGCAGGGACAAGAATCTTCATTCTTTGTATAATATCATAAATACTATAATATAAGGTTTTCTTCATATTTAGTTTAACTCAATAAAAAGCAAGCTCAGATTTTGTCACATGATTTGTGTTTTTGAGACTTTGGCAGAAAGCTAGCCACTTCTTTGGTAACCCATTTATAAAACTAGTATTTATCTCAAGCTTTGAAAGTTTAATGCCATCATTTACTAATTCATTCATCAAAGCTTTATATTTGGTGAAAGTTGTGTTAGAGAATTACCTTTTTGAATTTGAAGGTGATCTTATAAGAACAAACTTCTTGGTCCATGACCCCTAATTCCTTACATCGAGGTCCCCATCATGATATAGTATCAGGTCATCCCAAGTAGATTTTGTAGTTAAGCAGTTTATGACAGAGTTCATTTGGTCATCTGGAAGCACAGACATAATGAGACTTTTGAGTCGCTGATCTAAGTTAGCAGTTTTTCTCTCCTCAGGTGTCCATTGTGTCTCTGGATTCCTTTAACCAGTTGCCATATGGATATAAGGACCTTTTGAAATGATGTTTTCAAATTAGGGTTCAATACCAATGATATGGCATATACAACCTCTTTTTCTAATTGGTGAAATTTTCCACCTCTATAGAAATGTATCGGGAATCTGGCTCGATAGTTAATCTAATAGTGTATATGTTTCGGGTTTAATCCCAAGCAAAACCCGAGGCCGGGTCCTAGTCAAATATCCCGAACGTCACTTAATGTATCGGGGTATATAAGTAAGTTTTCCACCAAGGAAAAGGAAGTTGGTTCATTTATAAAAATTCCATTTTCCTTTTTCTATTTTCTCTCTCAACTCTCTCACTAGTTTCTCTCTCTAGAAACCAACTCTCTTTCTTTCTTCTTGATCTAAGATTCGTGATTGTTATATGAAGTGAAAGTGATTATCGGGATCCTACATAAAGAATCTATGACACACCTTGCTTGCGGAATAACAAGGTGGTTGAATGACAATTGGTGTGTTATCTCCTTTGAACTTAAACTCTAACCAAAGTTAAGAGAGTAAGAAAATAAACTACTTATGACTAAACTGAAGCTTCAACTTAAGTAGTACCGTTCAGTTTGTTTGAGAGATAAATGAATTCTTCAATGTGTATCACATTAATTGGAAGAGATAACATTTACTCTAGGAATCCCTTTCCTTTTATAGGCAAATGGATTAGGGTTTACAAGTTAACCTAGTATGCGTGTCATGCATCCAATGGGTGGTTGAGATACCATTTAATGCAGACGTGTTCTAAAGTACCAAGTACAGTCCTTTAAGGAAAAGTTGTTGTACTTTTATACCAACTCTAGAAGTAGTCATTCCCAAAGAGATTGCTTTATTCCTTTTGACATAAAGCAATATTTTTTCCTGCCTTGTAAACCTTCTAAAAGTGAAACAAAGTTTCAAACTTTTGTTAAGAAGATAGGCAACGTTTAGCTTGGAATTGTCACCCAAACTAAACTAAAGCTCTTTACATAGGCCTTCTTCAGTTTCTGATCCGCTGCATAAACTGAAGTAAAGATACTTCCTAATTTTCTAAAGACCTGAAGAGCTAACACTAAAGAACCTTCAGAGACTCAAACTGAAAGACTTCAGCTTGAGTAAAACTTAGAGGATTTTATGTTTAAATCTACTAAGAAAATGAAGGGCTTAGGAACTAAACCCAACAATCTCCCTCTATTTGAATATACAAATAGCCTAAGTTAAAATCTATAGTAAGTGAGTAAAATAACTTCTTCTTACAAAATTGATATAAATTGAACAACATAAACTGATAACCATTTATTCTAACTTTCATTACATTAAATTTACAAAAGATAAAGTTATTACAAACGGTTTACATTCTACTGCCTTAGCGGTTTAATGGTCCTCATCTGCTTAAGTGGATTTAGGTTTCTCTTATCAACTTCAGCAAGCAGAAGGGAGCTAAAGGTCTTGGCATGATCATCCAGCCCAAGACTTTAATGACGTCTGAAGAAGATTTTTTGTATTGTGTACAACATTATATTCGGGAAATATTTCAGGTCTTCAATGGTTAAAAAATCTTGTCTATGGTAGGAGTTGAACATGATCATACCAAGGAAAAGTTCATTTAGTACAGTACTAGCTAAATGATCTTCGTACTGAACTGATGACTTAAGCCTTCTGTTTGCTTTAAAGTAGTCGTCGATGTCATCAGCATGTTTTCTCTTTTTGTTTGTAAGATCATTTAATTTGTCAAGAGGGTCATGTTTACCTAGAGGAATATCCAAGTTTATATCGAGTTCTGCTTCAGTTGTGTGAATGTAGTCCATTCTTGAACGTGTCTGGTCATAGATGGTTGTCCATCCTTTTCTGGTTCTGTTAGGACATGCATTCATCACTTCTTTCCATTCACCAAGGTGCAGATCACTGGCTTTGAACTTGGGAATTATTTCACTTGTACCATCCTGTTTGTACACTTTAATTGTAATTGGACTCTTTCTTGTCAAGACATCACAGTTGGTGATTCTTGGTTATGCTCTTCTATTTAGCATTTTGTCACAATTTCTATCATATTGTAACTTGTCATTGTAGTACTTGTTCACCACCTCTAGACCAAGAAGATCAACAAGCTCTTCTTTTCTTACCTCACTTTCATGTTTAGCTGCTTTAGCTTTGGCCTCTTCCTCTATCTTCTTTTGTTGATTGATTTGTTCTTTAGTTAGATAAATATGCTTTCCATCTTCAGTGACAAAATCAAACTTCTTTACTTTCTTTATTCTAGAGGATTCAACCATAGAACCAGTCACGTAAGTTTCATCATCATCATAATCACTATCAGTACTCTCTTTCTTAGCCTCCTTTGAAGACAACGCCTTTTTGCCCTTGTCTTTCTTGATATGCTCCCCCTCAGGTTAAGAGGAACTTTTTGGTAGACTTTGGAGAAAAGGAGATTACATTTGAGTTGTAGTGGTTGTGATGACCGGAGGAATGATTGGTGTTGTAGGTGGTGGTGTTGGTTTTGATTGATGTTTGGCAAGGTTTGCATTCTTTGCAGCTTTTCTTTGGAATAACTGAGATATGGTGGCTTGATTTGTGTTCTTCTCCCCCTTAGCAGGTTGAGTGCCAGCTTGTCCTGCTGAAGGAACACTGTTATCTTCGATTTTCTTAGATGCAATAGCCTGAGAAAACTGATTCAAGGCATTAGTGACTTTGTGGAGGAGACTTGGAAGAGCATCCAAGGTTTTGAGTTTAGCCTGAATCATTTTAACTTGTGTTGGCAGAGAAAGAAATTCTGCTAGGAGTTCCCACTGAAGTGTCTTCAGTTCAGCAACTTGGGATGTAAGACTTGTAACAGTCTTGGTAAAGTCTTCCAGCTTGGTGGGAATTTCTTTCAACTCTCTCGGCTGCTCAATTTCTAAATTATGAACTTGTTTCTTTAGGCCTTTTACTTCTTCAGTTAGTTCATTAAACTTGGAGGGGGTTCCTTCAGCTCAGTTGGTTATAAGCTACTAATGTCATGAGCAGATAAAATATTTGAGAATTCAGTTTGTAAAGACTTTACCAGAAGCTCATTGAGCTATCCCATGTTAGGAAATGAGGGTTGAGCTCTAAGGAAAACAGCTTCAGCTTCAGCTTTATTCTTCTTAAGTTCTAGTTTATGCTTTTGAGACTAGAGAATGAGGACTTGGTTGGTAAGCTCTTGAATTTTAGAAGACCTATGAGATGAGGATTTAGGAACTGAAGCATCTTCAGTTTCAGCATTTGTAGTAGCATGAACTTTGTCTGCCTTCTTATCTTCATCACTATCATCAACAACAATGATAGGATCATCTTAAGGTGAGTCCAGGTCTTTGAAGCTTGGCTGAACACTTGACGCCAGTTTTGCTAGATCTTCCAACTTGATTGTTCTTGAGGCTTCATCTTCCTCAATTTGTCTAGCAATAGAGCTGACCCCTTTTCCTATTGTGGGTTGAGTGAGGACAACTTCTAACCCTTCACTAACAGATTGGGTTTTGTCTGCAAGAACATGTGGGTCAGTACCTGCAAATAAGTGATCATATGAAGTGTTCTTGGTTCCTTCATTCATACCATATTGTTGAGGTATAAAATCACTAGGAGCAAATTTTACAAGATCAACTTCAGCTGTAGAAACTGCTGAAGCATCATTTCCTGATGCAGACTCAGAGTGAATAATTAAAGATGCTGAATAAATAGGCTCATTTAAATTAAATGCTGACATACCACTACTAAGCTTAGGGTTGGATCTTGCTTTACTGGTGACCCCTAAAGAGGTTGGGCCACCAGTTGCTTGCTGGTCCTCTTTATGCATTTCAGCAGCCACTGATGTGGAAGCTGAAGTTTGGCTTGGGTTGGAGTCCATTGCCGAGCTGGACTCTTTCTTTCTTTCCAAATGGACTATTTTAGAGCCAGTAGGTACTTCAGAAGACCCAACTTTGGTTGCCTCACTGCTGGACACAAGGGGTTCTTTTGAAGAAGTTAAATGCTTCTTGTGTCTAGGTTTAGCTCTAGGCTTTGTGCCTTAGGGAACCCTCTCAGCATTGGAAGAGGGCTTGGGAGCTTTAAATACCACTGGCTTAGCTGCAGTGCGGATATCCAACATGTGGTCTATGAAGGGAGGTTCTTCAGGTTGGTTGGGCTTTAGTGCCCAATTGTTGACACTAAAGACTTCCTTCATCTTGTGCATCATCAATAGAGATAGAAATCTAGTGTAAGGTACAACTTTTTCCCTATGTCTCTTGTTCAGTTTGATGATGATGTCTTCCCAAAAGATACTGGCATAGTCAATGTTGATCCCATTTGCTAGACTATACAGTATAATGGCATCCTTATTGGTAATTTGATCAAAACCTCTAGTTTTACCTCCTAAACACTGGATAATCTGTGCCACTAATAAGAAGAAAAGAAGAAGACTCTTTTTGAGAGTCCATTTGGCAGGAACAGTTTCCCCATACCCGATTGTTTCAAACCATGACCTAACAATGTCAATAGACGGTAGTGCAACATATTAGCTAGAGCGAGGAAGGTAATGTGCACCAATGACATTCCTAAAGGTGTTTACCCCTACTTCGTCATAGATACCATCAGTGGGGGATAAAGAAAGAGACCTTAGAGTTTTCAAGAGCTTTAGTTGAGTACCAAAACTCGGCTAGATATTCCTTATACATGTTTGGGGATCTGGTGAATGGTTCGCTAAGGCAGCACTTGGAAATGAATCGGAAACACATTTGAAAGTTTCTTTATTGGTGTGTTCTGGGTATAGAAGAGCAACCTCATTGTTTGTGGTGAGGAGGATGTCTTCAAGATTAACCTTAACTTGTTTTGCAGCAACAAAAGGTTGTTCTTGTTGTGGAGGATTTTGCTCTTGGTTTGCCATTTGATGTGATTAAGGTTTTGATGATTTGATTTGTTTTGGGGTTTTGTGTGTGTGTTCTTGGTGAAATGATTTTTTTATTTGTGAGAAGTGAGTTGTGAAAGGTGGAGTGGGTTTATATGATTTATTACTTTTCATTTTTATTTTTTTTGAGGAATTGATAACTGTCAAATGGAAGTTATGAACTTGTGAGAAGTTTTAGGGTTTGTTTTTAACATGTGTGTGAAACTTTGTATTTAATGAAAGTTATTTCAACATGCTTCTGACATTTAGAGCAGTGTACAGCCGTATGTACACTGTCAAAAGTAGGCGAGAGAAAAAGGTGAAGTCATTCGAACGTTTGAAATTCATCTTTTAATAAACTTTTAAATTTGTTAATTTTTTTTGTAAGAAATCACTTAATAAAATTATTTAGAGTAAATTGCAAAAATGGTCCGAGTGTTTTGGCCAAATTGCAGATTTTGGTCTGTCGAATTTCAAAAGTGCAAAAACGTCCGTATTTTGAAGGTTTGGTTTCACTTTTGGTCATTGGTCGAACTAAAATGACTAAAATACCATTTTATTTCTTTTTTTAATTTTCTCCTTTATTATTATTTTATTTTTTTATTTTATAAAACATCACTTCATTAGAATAATAGAGATTACAACAAATTGGAGGGAAGCCGAGATACTATCTGGGCCCCCACTCCTTTAGCAATGGAAAAACTAATCCTATTAAAAATGTAAACAGCAGCGCGGGCCCCAATATCTTGAGCCATGGAAAACTTTCGGACCCGCTTCAGTAAAGTTACCGCATCTTTCTCAAGTTCTCCAAAAGAAGAAAATGAGAAAGGGAGAAATCCGTATCCAATATCCGCACATTTAGTCATATACTTACCCCGTTTGCGTTGTGCAGCATCAATCACCGCCCGACCTGGCGCGAAATCAGCCATCCCAGTTTGTGTCAAAGGTGAGGACCCTGTCAAATCCACACACACATCAAGCCTTCCTCCCACAAATAAAGTAACATATCCGCAGGACGCAAGGCTTTGTCACACCCTCCACCAAGCCCAATGTCAACTTCTTTGCTAGCCGAAATCCCTTACCGAAAATAAATGTCTACCAAGGTATCACGCACCGCGTTATGTCGATGCTTGATATCAATAACGCCAGCGCATGACACAGCATGGTCCCCATAAACATCCCCCGTAAAGACCTTAGAACAAGCTGAGCATGGCTTTGAGATAGCAAATAGGGGAACGCCTAACCGGTAACACAGAACACAACGGTAAGTCTTACCGTTCATTGTCTGTCCCAACC